>JAYESA010000102.1:422500-541977 GCA_036927795.1 Iris macrosiphon | reverse complement strand
ATCTGTGTGTGTGTGGTGTGTCGAGGTGTGTGTAGAGTGAGTGTTAGAACGAGGGAGAGAGGATGAGAGGGCGCGGCAGCAGCGAGGGCAGCTGCAGCAGCAGCCAGTATCGCAGCAGCGCTCGCAGCACGCAGCGCAGCGGCAGCAGCGAGCATCCCCAGCAGCAGCAGCGACGTGCAGTACAGCAGCAGCTGCAGGCGTGCGTATCAGCAGCAGCAGCTAGCGTGGCAGTTTGCGTGGCAGCGGCAGCGGCGCATTTCAGCGCGCGCGTGCGCTCGAGCCGGTTTCTCCCCCCCCCTTTTTCATATATATATATATATATATATATATATATATATATATATGTATATATATATATATATATATATATATATATATATATATATATATACTCATACATATATATATATATATATATATATCTATCTATATATCTACCAATACTTATATCTATATATACGTAGATGAAGATAGATATATAGATATAAGTATTGGTAGATATATATATATATATATATATATATATATATATATATATATATATATGTGTGTGTGTGTGTGTGTGTGTGTGTGTGTGTATGTGTATGATATATATATATATATATATATATATATATATATATATATATATATATATATATATATATATATATATATATATGTAGGTAGATGCATATGTGTTTATATATATATATATATATATATATATATATATATATATATATATATATATATATATATATATATATATATATATATATATATATATATATATATATATATGCTTAGTTATATAGCTAGGTATATGTTTATATAGATAGTTATCTATATGGTTAGTGTTAGAGAGGGGGATAGTTGGGTTTCTCAATACCTCGAGATACCCAAGGTATTGAGGTATTAGGTGTAAGGTATTGAGGTAACCTAATACTAAGTTATATATATATATATATATATATATATATATATATATATATATATATATATATATATATATATATATATATATATATATTGATGTTACGTATATAGATAAGTATATATTATAGATAGCTAGCTAGTTAGCTAGAATTAGAGGGTAAGGTATCTCAATACCTTGAGATACCATGGTATTGAGATAAGTTGGGTATCGAAGGGAAGGTATTGAGGTATTTACCTATACACTAGGTTATATATATATATATATATATATATATATATATATATATATATATATATAGATAGATAGATAGATAGTTAGTTAGTTAACTAGTGTTAGTGAGGGGTAAGGCTTGAGTATCTCAGTACCTTGACATACTCAAGATATTGGGCATCGGGGCAAGGTATTGAGTTTTAGCCTAGGATTGAGGTTAGAGATACTTATATATATATATATATATATATATATATATATATATATATATATATATATATATACGTGCTAGTATATATTATAGAGGGTATCGGCGGGGTATATCGCGTAGGTTGAGATATCGGATACCAAGGGTATCCCGATATCTCAAAGATGCGAGTTTGAGGGTTTATTAGCTTAATGACCTAGTTTTGACCTAGAATTTTAGGGACACCCTAGTTTAACCTAGAGTTGACCGTAGTTGACCCGGTTAACCGCCAAAGTCAACCTTTGACCTAGATTTGACCTAAAGTTCACTTTTTAGACCAAGAGTTGACTTTTTGACCAAGATTTTACCGGTTTGACCCGTTTGACCTAGAACAACCCTAGAAGCTTGTTTTTAGTTATTTTATATCTGTTTAACTCATTAGAAACCTGTTTAACCTTGCTTTTCATAATAGATCCTTATGACACCAGCTCGGATCGCCAGTTGCTCAGGACGTAAGGCGAGTACATTCTTTGATAGTTTTTATTATCTGATGATTATTATGGTTCAGCTTCTAGTATAGTATTCTCTTATTTTTCTGGCATGACATGGACTAGTATTTCTGGATTCATTTACTTGCGATACGTATATTTCATATTTCTGGCCTCTATTCTGGAATCACCTACTGGCATCACTACATGCACTACATGCATCACTCATATTTCTGGCTGGACTCATACTTGATTTACGTGTCGGGTCTTGGATTCACTTGTACTAGTCGGGGCGGGAAAATACTCGAGTAGACATGTAAACATTCCCAACTAGAATCACTTGAAACACCCCCTCTGGTCTAATATGGAATGATAGCAGCCGCGTACCTAGTGCGTGGTAAGCCCTACTTACCCCTAGCCATTTACATGTCGAAACAGGTATTTCAAAGACACGAGTTCATTCTTTCTAGTCTGGACTCTCTTGCATTTCTTGCTGGTCTCACTTATAGTTTCTGGACTTGACTTATTACATGTATTCTTGCTGGACTCACTATACGTTCTTGTGTACATACTTGATCTTAGTTTAGATTTCTTGTATCTTGCAGTCATTACTATCTTGCTTCTGATATTTATGTATCTTTACCTTTATGCACCAGTGATATGTATATATTTCTTGTTTCATACTTTATTTCCTTTACCTTACTACTTGCTACAACTGCTTTACAGTTTTTATCATTTAACTGGAACTGCTGTCAGAGGTGTACTTGCTCCAATCCTGACTGGATATATTTTTCAGAGAATCCGGAGGATTGGTGTCCGACGTTTTATGGACCTCAGCCTGTCGATGGTGCAGACAGGGACCCCCTAGTTTAGGAGTAATTTTTGGGTTGGTAGCCAGGATCACTAGGACCTCAGTTATTATTTTTATTAGCTTTTGGTACCAGATTTGTCCCCGACTTTTGGTTTGAAACTTGTATTATATTTGATTCAGGATATTGTATTATTATTATTGTTGTTGTGGTTGTTTTAGTAGCAGTTGTTTAGACTTTGTAGTTGTTAGACTTCTGTGTTATCTTATCGTGCTTAGATTCATGATTGAGTACTTGTGTTATCATTATGATATTGCTCCTCCGTTTAGAGTTAAGATCTTGACAGGTATATATATTGATTGCATGAGATTGTTAGCTAGATAGTAGACCTAGACAGTGTTCTATCGCCGATGCTGCGGCGTAGGCTGGACGTACCCACGACTCATGCCCAATTTTCCTGGTGCGGATCGTGACACGTTTTGGTGGCGGCCCCATGCAGGTCTTGATTCGCAATTAGTGCGATGTTGTGGTAGTACAATAATTTAGTTGTACTGCTGTGAGCCTGCTATAGGATCTAGGATATAGGATCTAGGATGAGAGTGTACTCAATCACGACTAGAAATAATCCCAATCTAATTATTCTGAAATTGCTTTCTTTTGAAATATCACTGTCCTTCCTTGATGATATCGTATCTTGCACCGTATTGACTTCTTTTGATCTGTGTTCGGGATGCCTCAGAAGACACGATCCTATTGTATCGTTCCATCAGTTGCCACCGAGAGGTCTGCTATCTCTCGTCCAGCTCGTATTCAGGCAGCTGCTACCGCTCTACTCACCACTCCTGCGGTTGAGGGAGCATCTGTTTCTCTCGGGGATCCTCCTCTACCTGTTGATCTGAGGGCTACCCTAATCGTTCCGGTGGTGCCTCTACCACCTCCTGCACCAGTAGATGCCGTGCAGTTATTTGCGTTCTTCAGGGAGATGATGGACTCACAGGACGTCAGGTGGATGTGATAAGGTTTGGCATTGAGAACGCCCACCAGGTGGCCATGACGGCAGTGGATAGGGTAGCACAGATTCAGCCACAGGCAGATTAGACTCAGCATCCGAGGTCGGGCAGTATCATTGACTTCCAGAGGATGCGGCCCAAGGAGTTCCGAGGTACAGAAGGGATCCTGTACACGGATGACTGGATAGAGCAGATTGAGGGGATTTTTCGGCTGGCATAGATTCCAGACAGCATACAGATAGAGGCAGTGGAAAGTCAGATGTTCGACCTCACTTTAACGTGGTATCGCACTGATACGAGGATCGCGGCACCAGGGCTTACTTGGGAGGCTTTCAAGAGACTTTTTAAGGAGAAATTTTTCCCAGATGTGGCGCTCAGTACTTTGGAGAGCCAGTTCTAGGCACTCGTCCAAAGGAGCATGATGGTGGACGAGTACGTAGTGGAGTTCTGCCATCTAGACGGTTTGTAGAGGGCTTGAGTGAGGCAGCAAAGGCGAGAAAGTTTCACAAGGGCTTGGTCATGGCGGTCAAGTCTTTGACTAGGAGCGACCACGAGGCGACTTTCGAGCAGATAGTAGGAGACGCTCAGAGGGCAGAGGATGACTTGGAGCTCAAGTCTAAGAAAGGCAGGGATAATTCAGGTAGTGCGAGTGGTAGTGCGGGACCAGCTAAGCGTCTCTATGGGCAAAAGATAACGCAGCAGGGTCAGGATCAGAGAGTGTCCACTTGTGCCTACTGCAGGAAGGCAGGACTCACATGGGATTTGTAGGAGGAGGTTGAATGTGTGTTTGTTCTGTGGATCCGCTGCTCACCAGATACGAGATTGCCCCACTGCACCTCCATTTGGTAGAGCACAGGATCGAAGAGTTGGAGCTAGGCCACCTGTGGCACAGCATCATGTCCCGCACCAGCAGAGGGAGATACCCCAGCAGGGCTGGGCTTATGCGTTGACGGTCGATGAGGCCGATGCTACGGGTGTCGGGTTAGCAGATCTGTCTCTTTTGTTCTTCTTTCTGTCCTTTTCCATTTCTTGTGGTGTGCTTCATTAGTACCTGTTAGACTTTTCTTTTGTGCTGTGGTAGATAGTGTAGTGACCCTGATTGAGACTGTGTTAACACGACCAGTAAGACCATGATCTTGCATGTTATTTAGGTAGAATTTCTTGACTGTGATTGTTGGGGGTTTGACCTAGAAGAAGTGCGATCGACTTTAAATTTTGAGGACAACATTTTATAAGGAGGATAGGCTTGTCACTACCCCATTTCTAGAGCAGGGTATTTTTTTATTTTAATTTGGTTAATTGTGTATTTATCATAAATATTTGTATTAATATTTAATTGTTGGTTGTATTATTTTTTTATTAGTTATTTTAGGGTTTTGGCTAGCCTGGACCCATGTCAGACCCTAGTGGACCCATGCCAGACCCAACCAACACCCTTGTTAGACTTATTTATTGGCTTAGAATAGTTATTTATATTTTAGTTAGTTAGTTGGAGTGATTAGGAATTTATTAGAGTGTATTTCAAAACCCCAAACCCAAACCCCATTTAAGATGACTTGAATTGGAGGGCATTTTAGTCATTTCACTTAACCCAAACCCAACCCTAACCCTTAACCCCCCTTGGCCGGATACAACTAGCAGCCCCCTTTTCATTTCTTCATTCCATTCTTCACTTCTTCTTCTTCTTCTTCTTCTTCTTCTTCTTCTTCTTTCTTCTTCCAATTTCTACATTCCAAGTAAGTTTTTCCATTTTTCTTCTCTTTATTCTTCCATCAATGCAACCCTAACACTTTGCTTTTTCCTAACCTCGGTGTGTAGAGCTTAGATTTGATGTTGGAGCTTGGATTGGAAGCTTGGAAGCTTGGTGTGGTGAATTTGGGGCTTTTTGGAGACTTTGGCTTGGGATTCCAACTCCCAAGAGGTAAACCCTTATTTTTCTCCTTGTGATTACTCTAATATAGTGTAATTAGTAGTTTAGAACCTTCCTAGACCATAGAGCTACCCGTGGGAGGAAGTTGGAGTTTGTTTGGATGTGTTTGGAGACTTTGACATTAGGTTTTGTGTCAATTTTGGATGAAATCCGAGATTGGCTCAATTATTGGTGTTGCCCTAGGTTAGACGGACCTAGATAGACGTGCTTGGGTGTCTTGAGGATAAGTACATATCTCCGTTCGGACACGTGAAGTCGTATCGCAGAGATTTGGACGTTTCGGACGATTTGGGAGTTTTCGTTGTCGTAGGTTCTATGTGTGTGCGCGTTTTTACCACGAACCTAGAATCGACGAGTTAGCATTTTTTCTAGGATCTAGACATCGATTAGAACCCGTGAATAAATTTTGGGCCGATTCCAAGTAGGTTTGGTGTACGTTTTACGAGGTTTTGTGAACCGCACTCTACGTGTTCGTCGAAATGACCGAATGGCCATTTCGACTTGGTTTCTAGGTTTTGGACTTGTGCGTGCATTGGTTTAGCTTCGGGAAGTGTGTTATAGAGTTCTAGAGTTATATTTTATATATTTATATATATTTTTAGGTGTTTGGGTGGTTGTGCGTGCGTGGGTGTTGGTGTTTGTGTATTTTGTGCGTCGTTGTGTATGTTGTGTTAGTGTGCGAGTGTGTGTGTATGTGTGTATATATATATATATATATATATATATATATATGTGTGTGTGTGTGTGTGTGTGTGTGTGTGTGTGTGTGTTTATATATATATATATGTGTGTGTGTATGTGTATATATATATGTTTATGTGTGTGTAGTTGTATGTGTGTTAGTGTGTGAGAGTGTGTGTGTGAGAGTGTGTGAGTGTGAGTGTGTGTTTGTAAGCGTGTGTGTGAGTGTGGATATGTATATATATATATATATATATATATATATATATGTATGAGTGTGTGTGTATATATATATATATATGTGTTTGTGTATATATGTATCTAATTGTGTGCATATCTGTGTGTGTGTGGTGTGTCGAGGTGTGTGTAGAGTGAGTGTTAGAGCGAGGGAGAGAGGATGAGAGGGCGCGGCAGCAGCGAGGGCAGATGCAGCAGCAGCCAGCATCACAGCAGCGCTCGCAGCGCGCAGCGCCGCGGCAGCAACGAGCATCTGATGCAGCAGCAGCGGCATACAGCAGCAGCAGCGGCAGCAGTTGCAGGCGCGCGCAGCGCCGCGGCAGTAGCGAGCATCCACTACAGCAGCAGCTGCAGGCGCACGTATCAGCAGCAGCAGCTAGCGTGGCAGTTTGTGGGCAGCAGCAGCGACGTATTTCAGCGCGCGCTCGCGCCAGTTTCTCCCCTCCCTTTTCATATATATATATATATATATATATATATATACATAGAGATATATATATACGTAGATGAAGATAGATATATATATATAAGTATATATATATATATATATATATATATATATGTGTGTGGATATATATATATGTGTATGGATATATATGTATAGATATGTAGGTAGATGCATACGCGTTTGTATATATATATATATATATATATATATATATATATATATATATATATATATATATATATATATATATATATATATATGCTTAGTTATATAGCTAGGTATATGTTTATATAGATAGTTAGCTATATGGTTAGTGTTAGAGAGGGGGATAGTTGGGTATCTCAATACCTCGAGATACCCAAGGTATTGAGATATTTGGTGTAAGGTAGTGAGGTAACCTAATACTAAGTTATATATATATATATATATATATATATATATATATATATATATATTGATGTTACGTATATAGATAAGTATATATTATAGCTAGCTAGCTAGTTAGCTAGAATTAGAGGGTAAGGTATCTCAATACCTTGAGATACCAAGGTATTGAGATAAGTTGGGTATCGGAGGTAAGGTATTGAGGTGTTTACCTATACACTAGGTTATATATATATATATATATATATATATAAATATATATATATATATATATATATATATATATATATATATATATATATATATATATATATATATTAGTATATGGTAATAGATATATATATATATAGATAGTTAGTTAGTTAACTAGTGTTAGTGAGGGGTAAGGCTTGAGTATCTCAATACCTTGAGATACTCAAGGTATTGGGCATCGGGACAAGGTATTGAGTTTTAGCCTAGGATTGAGGTTAGAGATGTTTATATATATATATATATATATATATATATATATATATATATATATATATATATATACGTGCTATTATATATTATAGAGGGTATAGGCGGGGTATATCGCGTAGGTTGAGATATCGGATACCGAGGGTATCCCGATATCTCAAAGAGGCGAGTTTGAGGGTTATTAGCTTAATGACCTAGTTTTGACCTAGAATTTTAGGGGCACCCTAGTTTGACCTATAGTTGACCCGGTTAACCGCCAAAGTCAACCTTTGACCTAGATTTGACATAAAGTTGACTTTTTAGACCCAGAGTTGACTTTTTGATCCAAATTTTATCGGTTTGACCCGTTTGACCTAGAACAACCCTAGAAGCTTGTTTTTAGCTATTTTATATATGTTTAACTCATTAGAAACCTGTTTAACCTTGCTTTTCACAATAGGTCCTTGCGATACCAGTTCGGATCGCTAGTTGCTCAGGACGTCAGGCGAGTACATTCTCTGATAGTTTTTATTATCTGATGATGATTATGGTTCAGCTTCTAGTATAGTATTCTCTGATTTTTTTTGGTACGACACAGACTAGTATTTCTGGATTCATTTACTTGCGATACGTATATTTCATATTTCTGGCCTCTATTCTGGAATCACCTACTGGCATCACTACATGCATCACTCATATTTCTGGCTGGACTCATACTTGATTTACGTGTCGGGTCTTGGATTCACTTGTACTAGTCGGGCGAGAAAATACTCGAGTAGACATGTAAACATTTCTAACTGGAATCACTGGAATCACCACCTCTGGTCTAATCTGGAATGATAGCAGCCGCGCACCCAGTGCGTGGTGAGCCCTACTTACCCCTAGCCGTTTATATGTCGAACGAGGTATTTTAAAGACACGAGTTTATTCTTTCTAGTCTGGACTCTCTTATATTTTTTGGTGGTCTCACTTATAGTTTCTGGACTTGACTTATTACATGTATTCTTGCTGGACTCACTACACGTTCTTGTGCACATACTTGATCTTAGTTTAGATTTCTTGTATCTTGCAGTCATTACTATCTTGCTTCTGATATTCATGCATTTTTACCTTTATGCACCAGTGATATGTATATATTTCTTGTTTCATACTTTATTTCCTTCACTTTGCTACTTGCTACAACTGCTTTATAGTTTTTATCATTTAACTGAAACTGCTGTCAGAGGTATACTTGCTCTAATCCTGACTGGATATATTTTTCAGAGGATCTGGAGGATTGGTGTCCGACATTTTATGGACCTCAGCCTATCGATGGTGCAGACAGGGACCCCCTAGTTTAGGAGTGATTTGCGGGTTGGTAGCCAGGATCACTAGGACCCCAGTTATTGTTTTTATTAGCTTTTGGTACCGAATTTGTCCCCGGCTTTTGGTTTGAGACTTGTATTATATTTGATTCAGGATGTTGTATTATTATTATTATTGTTGTTGTTGTGGTTGTTTTAGTAGCAGTTGTTTAGACTTTGTAGTTGTTAGACTTCTGTATTATCTTATCGTGCTTAGATTCGTGATTGAGTACTTGTGTTATCATTATGATATTGCTCCTCCGTTTGGAGTTGAGATCTTGACAGGTATATATATTGATTGCGTGAGATTGTTAGCTAGATAGTAGACCTAAACAGCGTTCTACCGCCGATGCTGCGGCGTAGGCTGGACGTATCCACGACTCATGCCCGATTTTCCGGGTGCGGGTCATGACAACATTCTCTGATAGTTTCTCATTTATGATATCCTCTATGTTCATTGTATCTAGTATAGATATCCATGATTTCTTGACACAATGGTTACACGGATTAGTATATCCGGATCTCGTCATGAGATGTTATTCCTTGGTATATGGTGTATCTTGTGCAAGCCTTGTTTCATTGATTATCTTGTACATGTACAGACACTGATTCTCGGGGAGAGTCGTTATCTTCCTGGAGAATCCCGTGCCATAGCGTACCATGGTTGGATCTCCTATACCAGTCGGGGGTAGAAAGTATTATAGTATAGATATGTGATCATACCCTCCTTGTGCATGTCTTGTTCCTTTTGAGTGTTGATCATACACCGCACGTATGATTAACCAGACCTTTTACTCTTGTGTAAGTTCCCAAGCTGATCATATGTTAAAGCTAGTACTCACACACTTAGTCATTAGTATTCTTGTTCATTGTCATATTGTTCATTCTCGTATTTATTTACAATATTACCTTTATTGTATATCTCTTGTATCTATTGTTGCATCTTGTATATTCATATTTATTTACTGCTAAATATCATTAATTAGACTGCTGTTAGAGATATACTCTGCTTTTTTTTCTGACTTAATATTTTTTTTTAAATGATACTGAGGAGTAGTATCCTACACATTATGTGTCACGCCCCAATCTCCCGCAAGCTCAATAGTCCCCGCTGAACGTGAATCACCATGTTGCAGTGCTCCCGTAGGACAATCGTTCTTATCGGGACGTGATGCCGTACGAGCCTGGAGTTATGCTCGTACAAGGCGATATTGTTAAACACCAAATTTATCATCGAAATGACCAAGTTACAACAAAAGTCAAGTATTGTGTACCAAGCACATATCAGAGTATACGCAGCAAAGCTCTCGATAGGGTCCAAATAAAATACCACAAAGGCGATTGCCTCAAAGGCGATGAAATACTCTTGCTCTTTCTCTAGCCCACAAAGGTACTTATAGTTCATAAATTATGTCCTGTATATCCAAGCAGCGCCACTACACCTGCGTACCTGAAATAATGCCCACAAACGTGGGTCAGTACACAGCCGTATTGGTGAGCAGGGTAACCCACTCGTCTAAGCCGACACTAAGTAAAATAGTGAATACAAACAGTTATATGGTGATCTTTCTAGTTGAATCCTAGATTCGTTTTATGACATATGCATGACATGTTAAGGAATGCTGTAAATCAAGTTAAGTATGCAAACATTCAATTCAAGCCAATAGATAAACAATATATAACCAACTCAAAGAAAACTAGCATGTGACCCATCCAACTCAAGCCCAAGCAACACGATAACATATCGAACCATCATCCAAGCCTCAATATCCATCCTCAACCAAAACTTACAATCCAATCTCAAAGTGCACACTCTTGTCGAGGCAAGGTGGCCCCGCCTACACGAAGCACAAACCAACCAAAGAAAAACAAGCCGACACTTATCTATATGAAGTCACTGGCAAAGCCATAAAGGATATTGATCGGACTAATCAATAGGTAGTCCTACCCGATCCAGTAATGGGCAGCTATCCCCCTCTGGTTCGTATCGAACTATCGGCACTGCGCCCAAGACGCGTTACCCTTGTCTCCTCCATGGCTGAACGGTCCCGGTGCCCCGAAGCCTATCCCGTTCGAGGAAACAAAACCCTGTGCAACACAGGTTGTCTGTGACATGTAGACACCAAGTAGGTATGACGAGAGGATCGAACATTCTTGTCCCACCAAGCGATCATAGACTCATTCAACTAAATATCCAACCAAAATATCCATAACCAAAAATCCATAACCATTCTTCCAACATATAGCCCAATGCACCAAATCTCAAGTTATCCCTATAGGCACAATGCCGCTTCTCGACACAGTGTTCCAATACCCCATGCTCAGAATAATCCTGTGGCACAATACCGCAACAGTGGCACAATACCCTCGTCGATGCAGTTGTTCGATTTTGAACCATAACTGCTTGCTTTACAAGACAAAGTGCCCAAGTGATACTCGTGCACGGATGCACGCTCGCTCGCCCAAATTCCCGATATTCCAACCAAGATGTTCCAACCAGGATATATATTTCCAACTGCTTCTCCAACTGTCCCAAATGTAATCCAACTCTAGCTCCAACTATCCATATGCGTAAATCAATTCAAGCCACAATCCTATCTAAGCAAACAACATACACTCTATGCACGCCTCAGTGTAGTGATTACCAAGTTCCAGTCCAAGTGTTCAAGCCTTTATGTATTTTCCATATTATTAGGCATTAAAGAGTAGAGGAGAAGGTACAGAGCCCACTCACAATATTTGATTCTGTTAAGCATCATGTCCTGCCAATACGGTCGATTCCTTGAATCCATGGTCCGATGCAAAGCACGATCTACTCATCTGGTATGACCGTGCGAGCAGGCCGTGCTCTCCAAATTATTTGAACGATCAGACTAAGGAAGACGACATTATCGCTCCAATCCAGCTATCTCAGTACTGCTCTGAACGAACACCTGATTCCCATCGAACTTCGCTAGCCATCTGCACATGAAACCAACTCATTAATACTTCTTCCCAAAATCCAACAAATTAAATGTAACCAGCTATTATTTTCTTCAATCTGACTTAGCATAACGCACCGTATGGTTGCGGGGCGTTACATAATATACCACTTAGAAATTAGGTTCGTCCACGAACCGTACTGGTACTCATTCCTATCATATGCCGCTTATCCAATTCATAACTCTGCTCTATGCAACTCTCATACTCACGATCCTGACTCAGCATCTCGCTCTGCTGAACGCTAGTACAAATTCTATATTCCCACATCCTCCTTGCAGCTCAATATGAATTTCTCGTATCGCTTAGTTTTGGATCATACACATATTTAAGGCGTCCCTAAAATACATGCATTTCAGTCGAGCTTAGCGATAGCAAATTTAAACAAGTTACAAGGGTATCTTTATGTCCGTGGCATGCATTCGCTTTACTCCCAATTGAACCAATCCTGACGTTCATTCCAACATATTTGCACAAGCGCTATCCTCAAATATGATAATTTTCCACCGACTCAATCAGTTCGTGTTCCAACTCAATCCATCCAACTATTTCTGAATCCGCACTAGCAACATCTCCAAATATATCTCATGCACCGAACGATCATCACAACTGATACTACCCCAACTAGGCGACTTATCCAAATATCAAACTTTGCTTAGATCAGCTCAGCCCAACACCTTTTCCTGCCATCTCAATACCTCGCTGGGT
Organism: Iris macrosiphon; assembly: GCA_036927795.1. Taxonomy (NCBI): domain Eukaryota; kingdom Viridiplantae; phylum Streptophyta; class Magnoliopsida; order Asparagales; family Iridaceae; genus Iris; species Iris macrosiphon. The sequence continues at coordinate 529,206 of JAYESA010000102.1, read as the reverse complement.
GAACATCTATATTGAGGTTCATGTGATCCACGAAGATTTTGCTGCCACGCCAAAGGGATAGTGTCGCCATGATTTCAACGTGGATACACTCGCCACAATTCTTAGGTTGCGCATGGAATAGTTCTTCGTGCTGCTTTCACTGCCTTGAAGCACAGGATATCACCTTTGCCTTCTGAATGAGCATACTTCCCAGACTAAGTTCCGATGCATCTTGTAAATCTGAGGCACATCTGTCCCTTCTAGTATTCGCAAAGATTTGATCTGAACGAGCCGCTGCTTTAACTTCACGAGCTAGTTTCACAGTCGTCAATTCATATGAATGCTATTCCCTTCCAGGGCACGACGAGTCAGAGGCGATGCTATCTTTCAAAAATCTGCGACTCCGAATCTCATCAGTTGACTAGGCTATTTCTACCATGGCTCCGATCTTCCGGCTGCATCTTCAGCTGAAGGCTATCCCAAGGATCTCTCAATCCAATACTCAGTCAGTAGGCCAATCTCCAACACACAATACTAACATCTGCCCTCGACGCATTCCCAAATGTGCCGCCACAAGGGGCGTTCTATGGGTCTACAATATTCATCTCTGATCTGGCGGTCAAGTTGCTAGGGTCAGCTGTCCCAAAGCTACGCTCGATAATTGTAAGTCATCATGATGGACAATTAATATGAACCATGCTATATCTCATCTGCAAATCTGAACCATAATCCAACCATTTCATCCGAACGAACTTTCGAATCCGAGAACTTTATGCACTACCTCTGACGATCTGTCAACCAAACGCCGCTTAATCACCTAAAGTCTTTCTATCTATCCAAGACAAAAATTCGAGAACTGCGCTCGTTGAAACCGTCTTCCATTAATTCGTCGTTCTGCCCATGAATCCATCAAATTTTTGAATTACCATGTTCGTCTACTCGCACTACCAATTGCAATAATTCCGAAACCAAAGACTTGCTCTTTCATTTAGCTATCTTCAAATGTCCATCTGCCACAATCCTTGCTCTCGTTCCATTCCTTAGCCCCGTCTTGATTTCTTTATGTTCCGATTAGTCTATACACTCTCAATAACTCGTACATCAGTTCCAACATAAATCTCAAATCCATATTGCCTATACTTGTTGTCTCAATCCGTCTCAGTACGGCAAGTTAACTTCCAATCTGACTCAATATCAACTAGACTTGCCTCATGCTCGTTTATGTCTTCCGAAGAATCCGTCTACCATCGTTGCACTATTTTGCCAAATTTTTACTTTCGTAAAACCTGAGTCAAACTTCCTGAGCAGCAATATCCAAAATCCTTCAAGTCTATTTGAATCCATTGCATTGTCCCTCCAAGTCAGATCGTGTTTCATTGCTCAACCGACAGCTCAAATGTGTTGCCCAAAATCGTAGTCCGTGCTCGCTATCTTTCGAATCAACCATCGCTCCGCTCAAGCTTATTCCAATTGTTTGTTCCTTATGCTTAATTCTCTCTTCGCATCCAATGAATGTTTACAGAAATCCCAAATCGTGCAAGCGAACTCTGGTATTCAACTTTCCATCTGACTATCTCAACTTTTTCAAATACTTTGTCTGCCTCAATCCTTCAAATTTTCAAACAAACTTTCCATTGCTTGTTCCCATCTCGTCCATCTCTTAAGTCCAACGATACTTTCATTTGCACAAGACCGTTCTCGATTGCTCAACTCAACAATCGCTTGCTCTATTTTTTATTCTTTCCAACTCAGCCGATGTGCACCAACCAACTTATATTCCTGTTACCCGAGTCCGTTGAGGCAATTCCCATTGATGTCTATCCAAAATACTTTTAATGCCTTGCTCACTATGTGGTATCCCATATACCACTCCGAATCAAGTCGCTACTCGCATTATAATTCCTTTGCTAAAATCAAAGATCCGTTCGAGCTATCCCTTATGCGTGATCCTGCCATTCCCAACTTAAGTCTGACACTAAACTCAGCCAATTCTTTAACCACCCAACTCTTCCCATCAATCTCGCTATGCAACTTGTGCCATGTTCCATTCTCATTACTTCCAGCTATTCTCAAACCGTCTGATACTTTCACAACACGAGAAACCCGTACAACGATCTCTTCCAAGTAGTCCAACCCAATACCCAACTGTTCCTTATATTTGTTGTATGAGCAACTCGTGCAACACTATCCTGATATTCCTAAGCCAAACTCAAACCTGCTCAACCAATGCTCTATGTGATATACCCAGCCAAAAATCAAACTTCTATCCAACATAATCACTACACGAGCAACTCGTGCAACGATCCATTCTCATCCGATGCTTCTACTCACAACAACATGCCACATAACCAATCTCGTCTGCCAGCCAACTGAACCACTGATGCAACCAGAAACTCCCCGAACGACAAGCCAAGCAACGACACCCTCTCAACTTGCTGTACAAATGCAACAATGCCACCCAACTTGCTACACGAATACAACAACGCCTAATGAGACTATGCAATCTAACGAAAACCAACAAAGCAACACAACAAAGAATAACATGCAGCCACAACCATCAATATATAGACTTATTGCATGAAACATCCAATGCGGCACTAGGTAGAGACAAGAGCTAGACGACACGCGGAAGCTATTTAGAGTTTGTGATGAAGCGAAGGACCAAGTCCGAGAAAATAAACCAGGCGCTCTGATACCAATATGTCATGCCCCAATCTCCCGCAAGCTCAATAGTCCCCGCTGAACGTGAATTACCACGTTGCAGTGCTCCCATAGGACAATCGTTCTCATCGGGATGTGATGCCATACGAGCCTGGAGTTGCGCTCATACAAGGCGATATTGTCAAACACCAAAGTTATTATTGAAACGACCAAGTTGCAACGAAAGTTAAGTATTGTGTACCAAGCACACATCAGAGTATACGCAGCGAAGCTCTCGATAGGGTCCAAATGAAATGCCATAAAGGCGATTGCCTCAAAGGCGATGAAATACTCTTGCTCTTTCTCTAGCCCACAAAGGTACTTACAGTTCATACATCATGTCCCGTATATTCAAGCAGTGCCACTACACCTGCGTACCTGAAATAATGCCCACAAATGTGGGTCAGTACATAGCCGTACTGGTGAGCGGGGTAACCCACTCGTCTAAGCCGACACTAAGTAAAATAGTGAATGCAAACAGTTATATGGTGATCTTTCTAGTTGAATCCTAGATTCGTTTCATGGCATATGCATGACATGTTAAGGAATGCTGTAAATCAAGTTAAGCATGCAAATATTCAACTCAAGCCAATAGATAAGCAATATATAATCAACTCGAAGGAAACTAGCATGCAACCCATCCTACTCAAGCCCAAGCAATACGATAACATATCGAACCATCATCCAAGCCTCAATCTCCATCCTCAACCAAAACTTATAATCCAATCTCAAAGTGCACACTCTTGCCGAGGCAAGGTGGCCGCGCCTACACGAAGCACAAACCAACCAAAGAAAAATAAGCCAACACTTATCTATATGAAGTCACTGGCCAAGCCACAAAGGATATTGATCGGACTAATCAATAGACAGTCCTATCCGATCCAGCAATGGGCAGCTATCCTCCTCTGGTTCGTATCGAACTACCGGCACCGCGCCCAAGATGCGTTACCCTTGTCTCCTCCATGGCTAAACGGTCCCGGTGCCCCGGAGCCTATCCCGTTCGAGGAAACAAAATCCTGTGCAACACAGGTTGTCCGTGATTCAGACACCAAGTAGGTATGATGAGAGGATTGAACATTCTCGCCCCACTAAGCAATCCTAGACTCATTCAACCAAATATCCAACCAAAATATCTATAACAAAAAATCCATAACTATTCTTCCAACATATAGCCCAAGGCACCAAATCTCAAGTTATCACCATAGGCACAATGCCGCTTCTCGATACAGTATTTCAATTTGGTGTAATACCCCATGCTCAGAACAATTCTGTGGCACAATGCCGCAACAGTGGCACAATGCCCTCGCCGATGTAGTTGTTTGATTTCGAACCACAACTGCTAGCTTTGCAAGACAAAGCGTCCAAGTGATATTCGTGCACGGATGCACGCTCGCTCGCCCGAATTCCCGATATTCCAACCAAGATATTCCAACCAAGATATATAATTCTAACTGCTTCTCCAACTGCCCCAAATGTAATCCAACTCTAGCTCCAACTATCCATACGCGCAAATCAATTCAAACCACAATCTTATCCAAGAAAATGATGTACACTCTATGCACGCCTCAGTGTAGTGATTCCCAAATTCCAGTCCAAGTGTTCAAGCCTTTACGTATTTTTCATATTATTAGGCATGAAGGAGTAGAGGAGAAGGTATAGAGCTCACTCACAATGTTTGATTCCGTTAAGCATCATGTCCTGCCGATACGGCCGATTCCTTGAACCCGTGGTCCGATGTAAAGCACGATCTACTCAACTGGTATGACCGTGCGAGCAGGCCGTGCTCTCCAAATTATCCGACCGATCGGACTAAGGAAGACGGCATTATTGCTCCAATCCAGCTATCTCAGTACTGCTCTGAATGAACATCTGATTCCTATCGAACTCCGCTAGCCATATGCACATAAAACCAACTCAATCAATACTTCTTCCCAAAATCTAACAGATCAAATATAACCAGCTATTGTTTAATTCAATCCGACTCAGCGTAACGCATCGTGCAGTTATGGGGCGTTACATTACGGGCCTCAGGATGTTGTGGATTTAGAGTCAGAGACCCTAGCTTAGGAGGGACTCATCCCGACTGAGACAGATGACCCGGGACTTGTAGCTTCTTAGCATTTTCTTGTACTGGATTTGTCTCCAGCTTATTATTTAGTTTTCTTCAGACTCATTGATGTTATTATTTGACTCATGAGTTGTATGTGACTATTCTATTCTTTATCATATTCGTGCTCATTTCTATCTTAGATTTGTGATTGAGTATATTGATATTGTTGGTGGCTCATTATATTGTTAGATAGATTATCCAAACAGTGTTCTACCGTCGATTCTGCGACATAGGCTGGACGTTGTTTCCGACTTGTACCCTTACATCGGGTACGGGTCATGATAAGCATCACTGACACCCTTTTCTTATTCTTATTCTCATTATTGTCTTTTTGTACCTAGAAGAATAAGCATCCAGATCTGCGACTTCTTTTCTAAACAGACAAAAAAATTCTCGCAAGCATGTATTTTTTCGTAATTGAGATCAAAAGACTTCAAGAACTTTTTTGTTTCATAGTTGCTTTCCTAAAGCATGTTCCCATCTAATAGCATACCACTAATTATCGTTAGAAGTTTTTAAAATTACTAGTTGATAATCCATTCATAGTTTTGATCTTATAACGATTTATTGTAGCAAAAATCTTTGTAAACTTAGTATAACCTGGATACAAAGGATTTTTAGCATCTCCTGGTATATTGTCCTCTAGTATTTCATTTTTATCGTTTAAAATTACTTCATCATGTGCATCTAGAAACATCCTATACATATTATAAACTAATTCTACATCTCCACGAGCAGTAGATCGTTCTCCATGCAAAACCTTAGTAGTGTAAGTATGATCCATGCCATTACAAACTAAGTGCTCAAACATAATATAACCAGGTAGGTTAGCACATGTGTTCCGACACTTTTTACATGGACAACCAATATTCTCAAATTGTTCATTATTTCTGGGAATATTATTTGCGAGATTCGATTTTCTAAGAACTTCATTATATTTTATAGCTTTTTTAACAAAATTTGATTCTCCTTCGATCTTTGTACTCGTTAGTGACTCTGTATAGATAAAAAATTATTTAAAAAGGACAACACAATATTGAAAAATCGATAATAATACAGTCAAAATTTTATGATGTTAATGTCAAATATAACCTTGGTAGATGAACCTAATCCTTATATGTCACAAGAATGACGCATTTTATGCCTATAAGTCTATTACTTTTGTGAAGGAAAACAAAAAACAAAAATGTGAATGTTATATTCTACTTCATTCTTAATAACTCATTCCACTGGTATGAAAGTGTCGCAAGTGTAATTGATGTTCTTTATCGGATGAATGCTACATTTGTCATATAATATGTTACATGAATACAACTACATAAGTATAGATATGTATACGATATGGATACATGATAGGGACATTTTCAAATAGGTCCAAAGGGTACCTTTCTTGTACTATGTTACTGATATTAACATGGGTACATACATGATAGGGATATTATTTTGCCATGTTCATGCAACATAGGTCATATGAGGCATGTTGGAAATATAGCAATTTGTATGGTGACAAGTCCCATTTAGGATTTGTGAGAATCCACGATATTTAGATGGCTTAACAAATCTATATGTTATAGTAAGATGTTCTACCCTGTGATGGACAATAATATAATATAACTTACAGATTTAACTTTATGCTTAATAATATGGATAAAATATAGCGGAAGGCTTTTGCTAATGCATGGTATGGGGAGGTTTAAGATGTACATTTGTATCCCTATATTAGAGGCAATGCATGTTTAGTTGTATCCATTTAGGTAGATCATCATTTTATGCAGTAAATTTAGCAAAACCCAAAATATATAAGAGTAATAGTATAAATACTTAAACAAAGAAACTACAAACCTAATTATGTATCAGCTAAATATTACTAATTAAATATAAGAAATACAATATCTACATTAGGCTTTCAGCCTTGTATTCAACTGTTAGGAGAACTAGTATCAAATTAACGATCAAGGAAATTACAAAAGCTTTCCCTGAACTCTTGGAACCTGATCTACACACAAGGAAGATAGCCAAACAATTTAAGCCATTTAATTAGGCAAAAACTTATTTTTCTCCTTAACAATTGTTATATATGTGTAAGTTTTCTATTTATAGGAGGACTATAAGTATACAAAGTTGATTCAATTTGTCCCTTCAAGTCGCAAACTTAATATGAATTGCTACAAGAAGAACTCGACTAGCAAACTAAATTAATTATCAAAAATATGATTGTGAACCATATCAAACTTCTTGCATCAAAGAGTGATTCAAAATCATTTCATTTGGAATATACTTACCTTCTTTTTTATTACTTTGAAAGATTAAATTAGAATAGTAATGGATAGCCACTTTTTATTGCAATAACACCATTTTAGATTTTGAAACAAAATTCATATATGATAATCAGTACACATCAAATGTTAAACTTACCAAAATTTGTTTAGAAATTTTTTATTTGCTTTCTAGACTCATGGAAGATGTAAATATGAATTCAATGTGCTTCTATATGATTATGGATGATTTTGAACTTTATGAAAAATTCTTGCAAATAATTATAATATAATATGCTAATTTAGGTTTATTTTAGATTATATATATGATATAGTTAAGATACAAACTTTGATAATGACAGAAAAGTCCATTTTTGTTTACCCACCAAAACTAGAGTGGATATTCTTGCAAATAATCAAGTGTTGTCACATGTCAAACTAAGAGTCAAAATAACTTTGGATGTCTATAAAACCACTTCCAAAGTGATTTTATGTTGAATGAAAATGACACGTGACAACCCTTGATTGGAGGGTGAACATTCATCCTAGTTTTGATGGGTGGACAAAAATAGACTCAATGACAAAATTGGCAACTAAAGGTCCATTTTGACATGAGATTCCACGATGGTTGCGAAGTCAAGACCCATTTAGACGTGAGATACATGATATATTAGGATAATTTTGGCAGAAACACCTTGTGATGGATTATCTATCAAGCGAGCGATTTGTGCCGCTGGGGTCTATTTAGACATAAGATTTTATGGTATTTAAGAAGGCCCATGAAAAGGGCCTTTGCTTCTGCCATTAAACTAGTATTATGTCCTAACCTGTTATTGAAAGCAAGGACAAACAGACCATCCGTTCCTCGAATTACTCTCCTCCACCCGTAGTCAAGTAATCATTAGCTGAGCCATCAATGTTAAGTTTTAGCCTAACAGAAGGGGGATACCACTTAACACACTTACCTCTTCATGGTCTCTGCTTTGCAAATTAACTTGGAAAACTGCAAAAGTATATCATCTTGAAAAGAAAATATCTACTAAAGGCATGTGAGCAAGGGCAGAGGGACTATGGGTTCGACCATCTAGAAAGAAGTGATCTCCTGGTATTTAAAAATATAGTGATAAAAAACACATCTATAAGAAGGGACCAATTGCATTAAGCTATAATGTTAGAAGTTAAAAATCTTACTTTTGATACTTCCTTGTGGACCACCAATACTAATGGACAACTATCATTTGAGACAAACAACACAAAAGAACGTTACACAGCAACATGTTGTTGTGTGGAGAGAACATTTTCTGCTATGAATCTCATAAAATTTTTATTGTGAAATTGAATGATCACTGAATGAACAATACCATGGTTATACACATCGAGAGAGATGTATTTAGTAGTATAAAATGTTGTTATTGTGCAACGCTTCTAAAGTATAAAAAGTCGTCAAGGACAATTAGAATTAAACTTAGCTGAAGTATACTTAATACAATATCAAGCTTATATTTTTGTTTTTTTAATTTTTTTAGTAATTATGTAAACCCTCTCAACCAATTTAGGGTTATTTTGGATTAAATCAAGAAGACAAGGATTAAATTTGATTCAATTAGGATTAACGTACGTCTAATCATATGGCTTATTTCACCTTACCGTTGCAACGAGATTGGAACGCCACACTAGCAATTACCTTCAACCCAATATCACCAACATCTCCTAGACATGCCAGAGTACCCCCCTGACCATAGTGTAACCATAGATACTCATTATTGCGTCCCATTTTAACTACGCAATATTCGTAAATAAGCGCCTTATGCATTAATTGTAATTTAATTAAGTTGAGGTTAAGTTCACCCAAAATAAGGCCTAACCAAGCCCTGTGCATCTCCCATGAGGACTAGCCCCCCACACCGAGGAGTCAGACCGGCCCAAAACCAAGGTTAACCCTAATCCCCTCACATATGTATAAATACACATCCTCCAACCTAAAACCCTAACAACCAATCTTATTTCCATCTCAAACCCTAGCCGACCCCTTATTCTTAACCAGCATCCCCGACCGGGCAGCCATCCCCACTGCCTCAGGCCGCCACCGCTGCCTGACCGGACACCCATTCGCCATCGCCACCATCTCCTCCCCGTCACCCACGTCAACCTCCCATCAAATAAACTGACTGCACCGACCCCGGCCACAGACTCCAGCACCCCCGACCGCGGCTGGCTGGCCTACCTCGACGTCCCCCACGACCCGACCCCCACCAGGAACAGTTCTAGTGCCGCCATCGCTGCCGTTGCTGCGACTACTGCAGTGCTGCACTGCCGTTGCTGTCTTGCCACCGTGCGACGCCGGAGCTCCGCCACGCTGGGGAACACGTCGACGAGACCCCCTAGTTCTGACGATCAGGTACTCGATCACCAGCCCCTCCTTCCTAGTATCCTATCGTTATACCATCGTGTCATGTATCATGGATTCGGACACGAGCAATGAGAAAGGAAACCCTATATGTTTGCATGTATATTAGATGGTAATTAATTAGACTAGATAGTAATTAATAATTAGTAATCACCCCAATGATATGAGACTGTCATCAAGGACTAATATTTTACCTGAACAACTGGACATAAACCAAGTATATTTGGACAAGAAAACCAAGGACGTATTCGTACAATTCAGAAATAGTTGGTAACCCCTTAACCTTAGTAGGCTACTGTCTCAAGGCGCACGTTAACCGAGGACAGAACATATGAGCACCCTAGCTACGTGCACACGTGACGCTGTATTCGATCAGCCGTAAACTTGCGACAGTATCCAAGAGTAGCATTGTAGTCGTGTGTATTTATTTTTTAGTGTCTGATGTCCTCTTTTGCTATATTATATTGTGTGTTAGGATCATTGGATCAGCCAGGAGATAATGCAGGAACCGGCTTTTGGCATTCACAGCTTGAGGACTCAGGCAAGATACCTTGCCATATTTACTGTCTAATTTAAATTATGCATATGTTATATCGTATTCTTGTGCTTTTCCTCTATATAACTGTGCGCGTCCAAGATTTGACTCGGGTGCAGTCGACGGATACGTTGATGATTAGTGCACTCGACCTAGTCATTAGCAGACTCACCCCATTGGAGGATACTCTATTATCTTCTGAGACCTGACACCCTTACACGTTTACTGGGACATATTCATATTGGGATGTGGGTATGCGTACTCGACTAGCTATCGGTGCGTGTGACTTACATCACGGTTAGTACGTAATTCAGGTTATATTTTAGTGTTAGAGACTGGCATATAGATTCATGGTATATACTTCGAGTATTTGATTTGCGTATCTACATTGGGCGGGGAGGACATTAGTAGGCTTATGGGATACACCCATTGGAGTCCGTAGTATCCAGAGGAGCCACGGATCCAATGACTCCCTTTACACTGCTGCCACATTCTTCGGAGCAATATGGACGATATACTGTACTGCTGCCATGTTATTCAGAGCGATATGGACGATATACTGCACTGCTGCCACGCTCTTCGGGGTGTTGGACGTTATGCCTACGCCTACCCATACGTACCAAAGTTGTCCTCACATTGCATTCACTTAGATGGTTAGCACACCCTTTATTGTATTTATTTTATTCAGTATTTATATATGGCATGCTTTTATGTATCTTGTTACATCCCTCTGAGGACCTGGTACCTTTCCAGATTTGGACGAGGCATATTACCCCACAGTGTATGGCCCAGGACAGGAGACGAGGTTCGCTACCGCAAAGGAGCTAGAGGTGCTACCGTCAGAGTTTCCATGATCACTTGGTAGGCCTTCTGCCTAGGATTGGGAGCATCTTTATCTAGTCAGCCGATGCCCTAATTATTATCTTTTACCTATCATTTCAGTATTTTATTTCGTCATAGTAGTGGGTTTGTTCCTACCAGACTTCTTGGTTGTACTATGATATTTTGAGACTGGCGTTTATCTTCCAGTATTTATTCTAGTACTTTCTTGCTCTTTATATTGTGGATGAGATTAGATTACCTGTTAATGATTGATATTGGACTTGTTAGTATTTTAGGACAGCGTAGCACTCTTCTTGGATCCATTAAATTTGGATATCCTTGGAGACGTGACAGCTGGCTATTGCCACGTGACCTGGTCCCGCGTACTTTTGGGACTGGGGCGTGACATAATTTTAGTGGTGGCCTATGCAGGTTGACTTATTCGCTTGTGGTATGGTAACATGCCCAGCGAGCCTGCAATAGGATAGAAATTTCTAGGTCTCATCCACTTTGATTGTATCTTTGAACTTCCTTCGTATTCTGCATCCTATTTGCTTGATTCCGTACTCTTTATGATAAAGTCCTATCTCTTGCAGCAAGATAAACTTGTGCCATGGACGAGGAGCACCTAGTGCCGTGGTGCCAGATAACACCACCCAAGGAGAAGAGGTACCCCAGGGACTACCTGGAAGGCAACCACCGCCACAGGCCCCCCTGATACATTCGCACGAGACTTCTCAGGACGATCCTACCTAGCAGCCCGAGGGACAGACTTCACAGACGATCCCTACACCGCATTTTGAGGGCCAGACATCAAGAGCTACACCGATGTCGCAGACCGAGAGGCCGACATCTGAGGATACACCTACCGCACAACCAGAGGTTCCACTACCACCACCTCCACCTTATACACCCTAGATGCCACAGCTAGATAGACAACCACAGATGCTTTAGTTCTTTCAGACTATGATGCAAGCACAGTGGCATCAAACCGAGACGTTGAGACATAGTTTGATGGCAGTACTAAAGAGGACACCTGTCACAACACCAATACCAACACCTGCACCTGCCCAGACATGTGGCACCGTAAGATGGTTCCGACAGATGGGACTAGATACTTTCTCAGGCAACGAGACAGTAGAGCAGATCTCCGATTGGGGCACCAACACGGAGATATTACTAGAAGCTTCACAACTGCATCCAGAACTTTGGATGACCGCAGTGAGGGCCCAACTAAAAGGCAACGCCCATCACTGGTAGGATTCTATTGAGCACAGTGTAGGCAAGAACTAGACTTGGGAACAGTTCTTGGAGTACTTTAATGCGAAGTATTTTTCAGCTACAGTCAGAAATGCCTTGTACTCCCAGTTCTTACATCTAGAACAGGGAAATATGACGATTGACGCCTATGACACAGAGTTCAGCCGCCTTAGCAGATTTGGTGCCGTCCTGATACCCAATGATCTAGAGAAGGCCCAGAGATTCCATCACGGCCTTACCTTCGGGCTACAGAGGTATACCACCCACAGGCGAGAATTTCGTATAAAGAGGTTCTTTCAGAGGCGTGAGTCCAGAAGGCCATCGACAGAGGAGCAAGACGTTCCAACACAACTGCGCCAGCCAGAGCCCAGCCCAGAATAGGAGGACCGATCCGTCGTCCCAGAGCGCAGACACAGCAGAGGACAATGCCATACCAGCAAAAGGAGCTTCCGACTCACTACCACTGTGGTAAGAGAGGACATTACGAGAAGGACTGCAGAAAGAGACTGAGGACATATCTGATTTGTGGGTCAGACCAGCACCAAGTCGGAGACTGCCTACAGCGCAGAGAGGCAGCACCACCGGCTGGACAGAGGCCAACAGCACCAGTTTCGAGGATACTACCACCGCCAGGAGGTCAACGTCCACCAGCACTCGAAGGATTTCAGAGGGGACCACCCTTGGCCCCACATGAGGTACAGTTTGACCGAGCTTGACAGCAGACCGGAGGGCAGAGACATAGACAGGCCTTTGCATTAGCAGCTACAGAGGAGGAAACATGAGGGGAAGCTATCACAGGTACCATTTTAGTTGCATCATTACCTGCAACTGTATTGTTTGATTCTGGTGCTACCTTATCATTCATATCTAGTAGATTTGTAGCAATGCATAGAGTAGCTACTTCCCCTTTACCTAAGAGTTGGAAGATTCTTACCGGAGGAGGTATCGTGCCGGTTATCAGCACTATTAGAATGTGTTCGGTTGTCATATGTGGTAGAGAGATGAGAGCACGATTCTTAGTATTGCCCATACCGTACTTTGATGTTGTGCTTGGCATGGACTGGTTAAGCCAGTATAGTACCGTACTGAATTGCCGGAAGGGTAGCGTCACCTTTAGACTGCTAGATCAACTGGAGTTCGAGTACATGCGAGGGACCATCGAACAAGAAGTAGGACAGATAGCTGGAACTTACATGGCTATGGTGATGGTACCCCCACCAATAGTTACAGAATTTGAGGATATTTTTCCTGAAGAATTGCCAGGTTTACCGCCAGATAGAGACGTGGAGTTCACTATTGAGCTAGTACCAGGAGCAGTACCAGTATTTTCTAATGTATACCGATTAGCGAAGAAGGAACTAGATGAGCTGAAGTTACAATTAGAGGAGTTGCAGAGCAAGAGATTTATCCATCCTAGTGCATCACCCTAGGGAGCCCCAGTGTTGTTTATACCTAAGAAGGAAGGAACAGTACGCATGTGCATTGATTACAGAGCCCTTAATGCTTTGACTATCAAGAACAAGTACCCCCTGCCATAAATTGATGATTTGTTCGACCAGCTGACAGGAGCAGTAGTATTCACAAAGATTGACTTGAGATCGGGTTATCATCAAGTAAAGGTGCGAAGAGAAGACATTCAAAAGACAGCATTCAGGACTCATTATGGTCACTACGAGTTCTTAGTGATGCCTTTTGGACTGACGAATGCGCCAGCTGTATTTATGAACTTGATGAACCGAGTCTTCCACCAATACTTAGACCGGTTCGTGGTAGTCTTCATTGACGATATCTTGGTGTATTCGAAGAGCCACGAGGAGCATGAAGAGCATCTGAGACTAGTGTTAGAGACGCTGAGGAAAGAGAGGCTTTATGCTAAGCTGAACAAGTGCGAGTTTCTTCTAGATCGTATCGCTTTTCTTGGACACGTCATCTCAGAAGATGGTATTTCAGTAGATCCGGCAAAGATTTCATCAGTAGAGACATGGCCAACCCCTACCAATGTCTCAGAAGTAAGGAGCTTTCTAGGACTTGTCGGATATTACCGGAGGTTCGTGGAGAACTTCGCGAAGATCGCAGAGCCGCAGAGCCGCTTGACCCATAAGGAGCAGGAGTTCACCTGGACAGAGGAGTGTCAGACAATGTTCGATGAGCTGAAGAAGCGTTTGACTATGGCACCCATCTTGACCATAACATCTGGACTCGGAGGATTCATGATCTATAGCGATGCATCCGGGAAAGGATTATGATGTGTCTTGATGCAGCATGGAAAGGTTGTAGCCTATGCTTCTAGACAGTTGAGAACCCATGAGAAGAACTATCCCACTCACGACTTGGAGCTTGTAGCAGTGATCTTTGCCTTGAAGCTTTGGAGGCACTACCTATATGGAGAAAGAGTAGAGATATTCACTAATCACAAAAGGCTAAAGTACGTCTACACTCAGAAGGATCTGAATCAGAGGCAGAGACGTTGGTTCGAGGTGATGACATACTTTGAGATTGAGCTGCAGTACCACCCGGAAAAGGCCAACGTAGTAGCTGACGCATTGAATAGAAGACCCATGACATTTTTCTTGACTACCCAATAATATCTACTAAGAGATCTAGAGCAGATGGGTATAGAGGTTGTCATGCCCGGAGTAGACAGAAAATTATCGAGTTTTCAGTTGCAGTCGACTTTAGTGGAGAGGATCAAGGCTGCTTTGCCAACAGACGCCAGATTTTAGAGGCTTAGACAGAGGACAGAGGCTGGAATATAGACAAGACTGCGTATACATGAAGACAACTTTAAGATATGGAGATCATCTCTATGTTCGAAATGGAGAGCTTCGACAGGAGTTGATGACAGAGGCACACAGTTCAACCTACTCTATACATCCAGGAGGCAAGAAGATGTACAGAGACTTGAGACAGTACTACTGGTGGCATAGAATGAAGAGAGAAATAGCTTATTTTGTGGCGAAGTGCTTGGTGTGCCAGCAAGTCAAGGCTGAGCATCAGAGATCTTCAGGATTGCTTCAACCGCTCCCCATTCCAGAATAGAAATGGGAGTATATCACTATAGACTTTGTTACGGGCTTTCCAAGGAGTCCTAGTGGTCGCAATGCAGTTTGGGTAATCGTAGATAGACTCACCAAGTCCGCACACTTTCTACCCTTCAGAGTGGGGCAATCTACAGAGGTCTTAGCAGACATGTACATGAGAGAGATTGTGCGCCTGCATGGAGTGCCAGTTAGTATCGTGTCTGACAGGGATAAGAGGTTTACATCTTACTTTTGGTGGAGTATGCAAGAGAGCCTCGGTACCCGCCTGAAGTTTAGCATAGCATATCATCCACAGACAGATGGTCAGTCGGAGCGTACCATTCAGACGTTGGAGGATATGTTAAGAGCATGAATGCTTGATTTTGGAGGATCATGGGAGGACCACTTGCACCTAGTCGAGTTTTTCTACAATAATAGCTATCAGGCGAGCATCCAAATGGCTCCCTATGAAGCGTTGTATGGAAGGAAGTATCATTCTCCAGTATGCTGGAGCGATATAGGCGAGCGACAGATTCTTGGGCCAGAGTTGGTTCTTCGTACAGTAGAAAAGGTGAAGAAGATCCAAGGACACCTACGAGCAGCACAGGACAGACAGAAGCATTGGGCGAATGCGCATCGACGACCCTTAGAGTTCCAGGTTGAAGATCACGTATTTTTAAAGATCTCGCCTACTCGAGGGACTATCAGATTCGGAGGCAGAGGAAAGCTGAGTCTGAGGTACATCGGACCATTCGATGTTAGAATGCGTTGGAGAGGTTGCTTACTGATTAGCCTTGCCGCAGACTTTGGAAGGAGTCCATGACGTCTTCCATGTATCTTAGTTGAGGAGGTACATACCGGATCCGAGTCATGTACTTGTCACGCCCCAGTCCCAAAATATCACGGAACCAGGCCACGTGGCAATGGCCAGCTGACACATCTCCGAGGACATCCTAATTTAATGGATCCACGAAGAGTGCTACGCTGTTCTATAATACTAACATGTCCAACATCAGTCAATAAAAGGTAATCTAATCTCATCCACAATATAAAGAGCAAGAAATACTAAATAAACTGCTGGTTAAATAAATACCAGTCCCAAGATATCATAGTACAACCAGTGATGTCTGTGGGAACAAACCCACTGCTATGATGAAATAAAGTACTAAAATGAGATATAAAAGAAATGGCTATGGAATCAGCTGAGAAGATAATGATGCCCTCCAACTAGGCTAAGGGCCTACCAACTGATCACGAAAACTCTGACGGTTGCACCTCCAACTCCTCAGCTGTAGCAAATCTTGTCTCCTGTCCTGGGCCGTATACGGTGGGGTAGTAAGCCTCGTCTAAATCTGGAAAGGTCCGAGATTCTCAGAGGGACGTAACAAGATACAAGAAAATAATATGCTATATGTGAATACTGAATAAAATAAATACAATAAGGGTGTGCTAGCCATCTAAGTGAATGCAATATGAGGACAACGCTGGTGCGTATGGATAGGCGTAGGCATAGCGTCCATGCTCCGAAGAGAGTGGCATCTGTACAGTATATTGTCCATATCGCTTTGAAGAACGTGGCATCAGTATAAAGGAAAAAGTCATTGGATTCGAGGTTCCTCCGAAACTATGGCTCCAATGGGTGTACTCCATACGCCTACTAGTTGTCCTCCCCGCCCAATGTAGATATGCAAGTCGACTACTCAACGTGCATACCATGTATCTATATGCCAAGTCTCAAATCTATATCCTGACTATATACTAACTGTGATGTAGGTGATACGCAACGATAGCTAGTCGAGAGCGTAACCATGCATCCCAATATGAATATATATCACAGTGATCGTGTAATGTGTCGGGTCTCAGACAATAACAGAGTATCGTCTGGTGGGTTGGGTCTGCTAGAGCTAAGTCCATCTATCATAATCATCAACGTAACCGTCGAATGCACCCGAGACAACTCGGACACGCACAGTTGTATAAACTTCAAGCAACAAGGATACAATACAACAGATGCATATTTAAATTAAACAGTAAATATAGCAAGGTATCTTGCCTGAGTCTTTAAGAGGTGAATGCCAAAAGCCTGCTCCTGCGATGTTTCCTGACTGTTCCGATGATCCCGACACACAATATAATATAGAAATCTACATCAGACGCTAAGATCCAATGTACTGACTCCACGTTGTTCTTAAGGGTCTGTCTCTAGTTCATGGTTGTTTTGAAAACAGCGTTACGTGTGCACGTAGCTAGGGTGTACACGTATTCTGTCTTCGGTTAACGCGTGCCGTGAGTCATTAAATTATTCAGTTATGGGTTACCAACTATCTCTGCTCCGTGTGAATACATGACCTTGTTCTCCTATACTAGGCTTAGGACCAAGTATCTGATAACTTCTAGTCTTTGATAATAGGTCATAACTTTAGGCAAATTACTAATGTATTTTTATTAATCTTTATGTATTCTCTACTACAAGTTTACTTGTTATTTTAAATTTGTTCATGGAAGACACAAGGACACAAAGGTACGATAATAGGCTACGGGGAAGGAGGGGTTGACCGACGAGTACCTGATTGTCGGAACTAGGATCTGCTGCTACTCAACCGTCCTCCGGCGAGTGGAACTCCAGCGTCGCGGCGGCGAGATGCGGCGGCAGCAGCGTCTCAACAATGCAGCAGTCGCAGCAATGGTGCAGGGCAGCGGCCTATCCTGCGGAGAACACCGCCTGGGTGAGGGTCAGGTCGGTGCTGGAGGCGGCTCCTTGCTGGACGATGGTGGTCGGGATGCTGAAGTCAGCGGCCGGCGGAAACAGTCGGCTTGGTGTGTATCGGGCTAGATGGATTCGGTGGGGATGGTTGTCGCCGGTGCCAGCGGTGGCAGGCGGTGGGCAGGGTGGTCCAACTGTGGAGGGGCTGGGTGGTCCGGTCGTGGAGGTCGGCTAGGGTATGAGGGAAGGGAGATGAATAATTAGGTTTAGGGTTTGATGTAGGAGACATGTATATTTATAAGGGGTTGATGGGCTGGCCTAGGGACTTGGGCCTGTCTGCCTTAGCTAGGGTGGGCTAGTCTATGTAAAAGAGTGTACATGGCTTGGTGAAGTCTTGTTTAGGGTGAAATTGGCCTCCATAAATTACTAGATTAATAATTCACTGTGCAAGGCAAGAATTTGTGAGCATTGCGTAGCTAAGGTTCTACCATGGTCAGGGAGGTACTTATAATTACCGTTCATAAATTTTTAATTAAAATTATAATTATTTCCTAGTTCTCCGAATTTAATTCAATTAATCCTTAAATTGGTTGAGGGGGTTTACAATCTACCATCCTTAGAGCATTTCGTACTCGAAATTAAAACATACGTATGGCAAAACGTTTGACTGAAAAGAATACTAAATCGTACCTAGTCCTTCGAAGAGATGAGGATAGTGCTGTCTAATATCCTCCTTGCGTTCCCAAGTTGACTCTTCTGGTGCATGATGTCTCCATGCGACGCGAACTAGAGGGATAGTCTGACCTCGCAGTATCTTCTCACTCCTATCGAGAATCTCCATGGGCTCCTCTTCGTACGATAGGCTCGGGCCGACTGTGATCTCGGAATGGTCAAGCACGTGACTAGGATCCGATATGTACCTCCTCAATTGAGATACATGGAAGACGTCGTGGACTCCTTCCAATGTCTGCGATAAGGCTAATCTGTAAGCAACATCTCCGACGCGTTCTAATATGTCGAATGGTCCGATGTACCTCGGACTCAGCTTTCCTCTACCTCCGAATCTGATAGTCCCTCGAGTAGGTGAGATCTTTAAGAATACGTGATCTCCTACCTAAAACTCTAAGGGTCGACGATGCGCATTCGCCCAATGCTTCTGTCGGTCTTGTGCTGCTCGAAGGTGTCCTTGGATCTTCTTTACCTTCACTACCGTCCGAACAACCAACTCTGGTCCGAGAATCTGTCGTTCGCCTATATCACTCCAGCATACTGGAGAATGACATTTACTTCCAGACAACGCTTCATAGGGAGGCATCTGAATGCTAGCTTGATAGCTGTTGTTGTAGAAAAACTCGACCAAATGTAAGTGATCCTCCCATGATCCTCCGAAGTACAGCATGCACGCTCTTAGCATGTCTTCTAGCGTCTGAATGGTGCGCTCCGATTGGCCATCTGTTTGTGGATGATACGCTGTGCTAAACTTTAGGCGAGTACCAAGACTCTCTTACATACTCCGCCAAAAGTAAGATATAAATCTCATATCTCTGTCTGACACAATGCTAACTGGCACTCAATGTAGGCGCACAATCTCTCTCATGTACATATCCGCTAAAGCCTCCGTCGATTGCCCAACTCTAAAGGGTAAAAAGTGCACAGACTTGGTGAGTCTATCCACGATTACCCATACGGCATTGTGCCCACTAGGACTCCTCGGGAAGCCCGTAACAAAGTTCATGGTGATATGCTCCCATTTTCACTCCGGTATAGGAAGCGGTTGAAGCAATCCTGCAGATCTCTGGTGCTTCACCTTGACTTGCTGGCACACCAGGAACTTGGCCACGAAGCGTGCTATCTCTCTCTTCATTCTGTGCTACCAGTAGTACTGTCTTAGATCTCTGTACATCTTCGTGCCTCCTGGATGAACGGAGTAGGTGGAACTGTGTGCCTCTGTCAACAATTCCTGCCGAAGTTCTCCATTTGAAACATAGAGACGATCTCCACACCTCAGTGTTCCGTCTTCATGTATCCGCAATCCTGTCTGTAATCCAGCCTCTGTCCTCTGTCTGAGCCTCTGAAATCTGGCATCTATCGGCAAAGCAGCCTTGATTCTCTCTACTAGTGTCGATTGCAATTGAAAATTTGACAACTGTCCGTCTACTCCGGGTATAACAACCTCTATACCCATCTGCTCGAGATCTCTCAACAGATGTTGTTGGGTAGTCAAGAAGAATGCCATAGGTCTTCTGCTCAATGCGTCTGCTACTACGTTGGTCTTTCTTGGGTGGTACTGTAGCTCTATTTCAAAGTCTGTCGTCACCTCGAGCCAACGTCTCTGCCTCTAATTTATATCCTTCTGCGTGTAGACGTATTTCAGGCTTTTATGATCAGTAAATATCTCCACTCTTTCTCTATATAGGTAATGCCTCCAAAGTTTTAACGCAAATATCACCGCTGCAAGCTCCAAGTCGTGGGTGGGATAGTTCTTCTCATGTGTCCTCAACTGTCTAGAAGCATAAGCTACAACCTTTCCATGCTGCATCAAGACACATCCTAATCCTTTCCCAGACGCATCGCTGTAGATTAAGAATCCTCCGGGTCCAGAAGGTATGGTCAAGATGGGTGCTGTAGTCAAGCGCTTCTTCAGCTCATCGAATGCCTTCTGACACTCCTCTGTCCAAGTGAACTCCTGCTCCTTACGGGTCAAGCGGGTCATTGGTTCTGCAATCTTCGCGAAGTTCTCTACAAACCTCCGGTAATATCCGATAAGTCCTAGGAAACTCCTTACCTCTGAGACATTGGTAGGGGTTGGCCATGTCTCTACAGATGAAATCTCCGCCGGATCTACTGAGATACCGTCTCCTGAGATAACGTGTCCAAGGAAAGAGACATGATCTAGAAGAAACTCGCACTTGCTCAGCTTGGCATAAAGTCTCTCTCTCCTCAGCGTCTCTAACACTAGTCTCAAGTGCTTCTCGTGCTCCTCGTGGCTCTTCGAATACACCAAAATATCGTCGATAAAGACTACCATGAACTGGTCTAAGTATTGATGGAATACTCTGTTCATCAAGTTCATAAATACAGCTGGCACATTCGTCAGTCCAAAAGGCATCACTAAGAACTCATAGTGTCCATAACAAGTCCTGAATGCTGTCTTTTGAATGTCTTCTCTTCGCACCTTCACTTAATGATAACCCGATCTCAAGTCAATCTTTGTGAACACTACTGCTCCTGTCAACTGGTCGAATAAGTCATCAATCCGTGGCAGGGGGTACTTGTTCTTGATAGTTAAAGCATTAAGGGCTCTGTAATCAATACACATACGTACTGTTCCATCCTTTTTAGGCACAAATAATACTGGTGCTCCCCATGGTGAAGTACTAGGACGGATAAATCTCTTGCTCTGCAACTCCTCCAATTGTAGCTTCAGCTCGTCTAACTCCTTCTTCGCTAATCGGTACACATTAGAAGATACCGGTGCTGCTCCTGGTACTAGCTCAATGGTAAACTTCACGTCTCTATCGGGTGGTAAGCCTGACAATTCTTCGGGAAAAATATCCTCGAATTATGTAACTATTGATGGGGGTGCAATCTCCATAGTCATGCAAGTTTCAGCTGTCTGTCCTACTCCTTGTTCGACGGTCCCTCTCATGTACTCGAACTCCGGTTGATCTGGTAGTCTAAAAGTGACGCTACCTTTCTGGCAGTTTAGTATGGCATTATACTGGCTTAACCAGTCCATGCCTAATACCACATCAAAGTACGGCATAGGCAATACCAGGAATCGCGCTCTCATCTCTCTTCCACATACGACTACCGAGCATGTTCTAATAATGCTGGTAACCGGCACGATACCTCCTCCGATAAGAATCTTCCAACTCTTAGGTAAGGGGGAAGTCGCTACTCTATGCATTGCTACAAATCTACTAGATATAAATAACAAAGTAGCCCCAGAATCAAACAATGCTGACGCAGGTAAGGATGCGACTAAAATGGTACCTGTGATTGCTTCTCCTTCTGTTTCCTCCTCAGCGACTGCTAATGCAAAGGCCTGTCCCTGTCTCTGTCCTCCTGCCTGCTGTCGGGCCCGATCAAACTGTGCCTGCTGTGGGGCCTGTCACGCCCCGATCTCCCGCAGGCAATCGGCCGTTCCCGCTAGGCGGGAATCACCCACGCCAGCGCTCCCGTGGAACGATCGCTTAACCCATCCGGGCGTGATGCCGCACGAGCATGAGCCACGCCCGTGCAAGGCCATGGTTCATTGGCTGGTGGCAAGAGTTCTAAGCCACAGAGTCGCATAGATTGTCCGAGTGCAGCAGAGTTTAGGAACGCATAGCGATCGGTAACAGGTTCTCTGAGTCGACAATATAGCGGAAGCATCAAAACAAGTAAAGTAATCTCTTTATTGATATGAAACATGTATTACAGGCGGCGTATAGCCGAGATTACAAGTCACTCAAGCCTAACATGTCGGGCAGTGCGCCGTGCGATGTTAGAACACGGCGAGACTTACCAACTTACCATCTCCTTCCCTGTCCAAGGCAAACATTTGAGGCAAACAGTATAAATTCGAGCAGAGGCATGTATAGATATTCAGGAGGCAAGCATATGCAAACAGGAGGGTCGTTTTAACATGATCGTTCAGGTGTTTAGTTATTCTTGATGCGATGCAGTGACTCGCACGCGGATAGCCGCTAAGCGAGGATGACTTATCGATATGAACACGGTCGCTGGCAAAGCCATTATGGACACTAGTCTTAAACGAGAGTAGTTTGCAACGAAAGTACAGTAGGTGCTATAAGCCATCTCGTTTAGTACAGTAGACTATACAGTAAGTTCAGCCATGGAGCGGATGGTATGCAACGAAAGAACGGTATGTGCTGCACACTATCTCGTCCAGTACAGTTGGCTAAAACAGTGGAGTTCCATCCAGATCGGAGCGGCCCCAGTGCCCCGGAGACCGTCCGTAGAACTATGCCTCGTTTCCGAGTTGTCCGCGACATG
Source organism: Iris macrosiphon (assembly GCA_036927795.1). NCBI lineage: Eukaryota > Viridiplantae > Streptophyta > Magnoliopsida > Asparagales > Iridaceae > Iris > Iris macrosiphon. The sequence continues at coordinate 506,413 of JAYESA010000102.1, read as the reverse complement.
CAGGTCAGGGTCAGGGTCAGTTTCCCCTTCACTAGATACTCGAGTACTGTAGAACAGGAGTACAGTGGTACAGTAGAACAGTATAACAGTAGTACAGTAGTACACGATTACAGGAGGTGCTTGAATCATGATTCTGTACAGTGATTAACTTATCTTGATGCATTCCCCTGGTTCGGGACTGCCTGGTGACCTAACGGTCCTGGATACTCGCAGGAACATTCAGGCACGGAACGACTACGTAGTAGTCTCCCGGGGTTTGGATGAAAATACGGTAACAATCAAGCAGACAAGCATGCGTTCTAAGGAACATAATCAGCACGTTTGCTCAGGCCCGAAGGTAGTCCGAGAGATGAAATCGTTAAGGGACTTAGCATGCGAGGGTCTGAATATAAGCAGTATTTTATTTCCATGTTCTAGCATAGCAATACAGGTTGGGATTATTCTCTTAGCTAGGTGCGTTGGATTTATTAGCATGCAGGGGGTGATTCACCTAGCGACTAGCATATATGATTCCAGGTTTTATGTGTCCTGGCTAAGCAAAGACAAGTTCACCGTAGCCACCCACCTTAGCGATGATTCGCCTCGGTAGAGCGATACGTCTGAGCGAGCCTCTGAAAGTCCAAGCCGGATTCCTGTAGGGACAAGTCTGGATATCCTTTGCTTCTTGATCGAGGCAAAGCAGGTCGGGACAGCTGCACTATTGCCGATTGAGACGGCAGTCCGCTTGAGCGGAACGGGGTGTTACATCCTACCCAACTTAGAAAAAGTCTCGTCCTCGAGACTTACTGGGGACAGCAGTAATCTAGGGTTGAGGCAATCCTAGACAAGTCTTTGTACTTGTTCATTGGATATTCACTTGCACAAGCTTTAAAATCAGCATATCGCTTAGACTGGATCGTGCGCACTTTCGAAGTGCACTTTTAGCGTGAACACGTCAACCAGCTCAGTGATAGCGAAGTCTTAGCACTCGAGTTTCACCTTTTCTTAAGTCTTGGATGGTGCACTAGTTCAAGGCGTCCCTCGAATAGATACATTCAACCAAACTTAGGGTTAGTAAAAATCGGACAAGCTACTAGCGATACACTCGATGAGTCCGCACAGGTTGGCACAAAGGCCACTCGCAGCATACAACCAGACAAGCAAGCATAACATTCAAAACGTATTTTGAAAGTATTTAGACTTATTGTTGGAACATCCCATCGAGGCATTGAGAGAGAGCATGCACATAACCCACGAACGAGCTTTCGAAACAGAGATATCGAATTGAAGTCCAAAGGCATAGAAGCCAGGCTCTGATACCAACCTGTCACGCCCCAATCTCCCGCAGGCAATCGACTGTTCCCGCTAGGCGGGAATCACCCATGCCAGCGCTCCCGCGGAACGATCGCTTAACCCATCCGGGCGTGATGCCGCACGAGCGTGAGCCACGCCCGTGCAAGGCCATGGTTCATTGGCTGGCGGCAAGAGTTCTAAGCCACAGAGTTGTACAGATTGTCTGAGTGCAGCAGAGTTTAGGAACGCATAGCGATCGGTAACAGGTTCACTGAGTCGACAATATAGCGGAAGCATCGAAACAAGTAAAGTAATCTCTTTATTGATATAAAACATATATTACAGGCGGCGTATAGCCAAGATTACAAGTCGCTCAAGCCTAACGTGTCGGGCAGTGCGCCGTGCGATGTTAGAACACGGCGAGACTTACCAACTTACTATCTACTTCCCTGTCCAAGGCAAACATTTGAGGCAAACAGTATAAATTCGAGCAGAGGCATGTATAGACATTCAGGAGGCAAGCATATGCAAACAGGAGGGTCGTTTTAACATGATCGTTCAGGTGTTTAGTTGTTCTTGATGCGATGCAGTGACTCGCACGCGGATAGCCGCTAAGCGAGGATGACTTATCTATATGAACACGGTCGCTGACAAAGCCATTATGGACACTAGTCTTAAACGAGAGTAGTTTGCAACGAAAGTACAGTAGGTGCTACAAGCCATCTCATTTAGTACAGTAGACTATATAGTAAGTTCAGCCATGGAGCGGATGGTATACAGCGAAAGAACGGTAAGTACTGCACACTATCTCGTCCAGTACAGTTGGCTGAAACAGCAGAGTTCCATCCGGATCGGAGCGGCCCCAGTGCCCCGGAGACCGTCCGTGGAACTATGCCTCGTTTCCGAGTTGTCCGCGACATACAGGTCAGGGTCAGGGTCAGTTTCCCCTTCACTAGATACTCGAGTACTGTAGAACAGGAGTACAGTGGTACAGTGGTACAGTAGAACAGTATAACAGTAGTACAGTAGTGCACGATTACAGGAGGTGCTTGAATCATGATTCTGTACAGTGATTAACTTGTCTTGATGCATTCCCCTGGTTCGGGGCTGCCTGGTGACCTAACGGTCCCGGATACTCGCAGGAACATTCAGGCACGAAACGACTACGTAGTAGTCTCCCGGGGTTTGGATGAAAACACGGTAACAATCAAGCAGACAAGCATGCGTTCTAAGGAACATAATCAGCACGTTTGCTCGGGCCCGAAGGTAGTCCGAGAGATGAAACCGTTAAGGGACTTAGCATGCGAGGGTCTGAATATAAGCAGTATTTTATTTCCATGTTCTAGCATAGCAATACAGGTTGGGATTATTCCCTTAGCTAGGTGCGTTGGATTTATTAGCATGCAGGGGGTGATTCACCTAGCGACTAGCATATATGATTCTAGGTTTTATGTGTGCTGGCTAAGCAAAGATAAGTTCACCGTAGCTACCCACCTTAGCGATGATTCACCTCGGTAGAGCGATACGTCTGAGCGAGCCTCTGAAAGTCCAAGCCGGATTCCTGTAGGGACAAGTCTGGATATCCTTTGCTTCTTGATCGAGGCAAAGCAGGTCGGGACAGCTGCACTATTGCCGATTGAGACGGCAGTCCGCTTGAGCGGAACGGGGTGTTACAGGGCCAAGGGTGGTCCCCTCTGGAATCCTCCGGGTGCTGGTGGACGCTGTCCTCCTGGTGGGGATAGTATCCTCGGGGCTGGTGCTGCTGGCCTTTGTCCGGCCTGTGGGGCTGTCTCCCTGCGCTGTGGGCAATCTCTGGCAAGGTGCTGACTGGTTCCACAAATCATGCATGTCCCAAGTCTCTTTCGACAGTCCTGCTCGAAATGACCTCTCTTACCACAGTAGTGGCAAGTCGGGAGTTCCTGGTGTGGATATGGTGTTGCTCTATATTGTGTCTGCGCTCCGGGACGACGGATGGGTCCTCCTGCTCTGGGCTGGACTCTAGCTGGCGTGGTCGTGCTGGAATGCCTAACTCTTCTGACAATGGCCTCCTGGATCCTCGCCTCGGCGAGAACCTCCTCATAAGAAATCCTCGCCAGTGCGGTGGTATATCTCTGTAGCTCAAAATTGAGGCCGTGGTGGAATCTCTGAGCCTTCTCTAGATCATTGGGTATCAGGACGGCTCCAAATCTGCTAAGGCGGCTAAACTCCGTGTCATATGCGTCAACAGTCATATTCTCCTGTTCTAGATATAGGAACTGGGAGTACAGGGCATTTCTGACTGTTGCTGGAAAATACTTCGCATTGAAGTATTCCAAAAACGGTTCCCAAGCCTGGTTCTTGCCTACACTGCGCTCGATGGAATCCCACCAGTGATGGGTGTTGCCTTTTAGTTGGGCCCTCACTGCGGTTATCCAAAGGTCTGGATGCAGTTGTGAAGCCTCTAATAGCATCTCCGTGTTGGCGATCCAATCAGAGATCTGCTCTGCAGTCTCATTGCCTGAGAAGGTATCTGGTCCCATCAGTCGGAACCATCTAACAGTGCCACCTGTCGGGGCTAGTGGAGGTGCTGGTGCTGGTGTCGTGACAGGTGTCCTCTCTAGTACTGTCATCAGACTCTGTCGCAGTGTCTCTGTCTGCTGCCACTGTGCTTGTATCATTGCCTGGAAGAACTGAAGCATCTGTGGCTGGCCATCTAGCTATGGCATCTGGGGTGGGTAAGGCGGAGGCGGTGGTAGGGGAGTCTCTGGTTGTGCAGTAGGCGTCTCCTCAGATGTCGGCCTCTCAGTCGGCGGCATCGATGTATCTCCTGAAGTCTGGCCCTCACAATGCTGCGTGGGGATCGTCTGGGAAGTCTGTCCCTCTGGCTGTGGTGTAGGATCTCCCTGCGATGTCTCGTGTTAATGTATCAACGGAGTCTGTAGCGGGGGTTGCCCTTGGGGTACCTCATCTCCTTGTGTAGTGTTATCTGGCACCGTGGCACGGGCTGCTCCTCGTCCACTGTGCAAATTCATCTTGCTGCAAAAGATAGAGCTTCATTAAAAGAGTACGAGAGCAAACAAACAGGATACAGATATTTAGAAGCAGTATGAAGGAAGTTCAAGGACGAAGCCAAAGTGGATGAGACCTAATAATTTCTATCCTATTGCAGGTTCGCTGGGCATGTTACCATACCACAAGCGAAAAAGTAGACATGCATGGGCCACCAATAAAACCATGTCACGCCCCAGTCCCAAAATATTACGAAACCAGGCCACGTGGCAATGGCTAGCTGACACGTCTCCGAGGACATCCCAATTTAATGGATCCACGAAGAGTGCTACGCTGTCCTATAATACTAACATGTCCAATATCAGTCAATAATAGGTAATCTAATCTCATCCACAATATAAAGAGCAAGAAACACTAAATAAACTGTTGGTTAAATAAATACCAGTCCCAAGATATCATTGTACAACCAGTGATGTCTGTGGGAACAAACCCACTGCTATGACAAAATAAAGTACTAAAATGAGATATAAAAGAAATGGCTATGGCATCAGCTGAGAAGATAATGATGCCCTCCAACTAGGCTAAGGGCCTACCAACTGATCACGGAAACTCTGACGGTTGCACCTCCAACTCCTCAGCTGTAGCAAATCTCGTCTTCTGTCCTGGGCCGTATACGGTGGGTAGTAAGCCTCGTCTAAATCTGGAAAGGTACCAGGTCCTCAGAGGGACGTAACAAAATACAAGAAAACAACATGCTATATGTGAATACTGAATAAAATAAATACAATAAGGATGTGCTAGCCATCTAAGTGAATGCAATATGAGGACAATACTGGTGCGTATGGATAGGCGTAGGCATAGCGTCCATGCTCCGAAGAGAGTGGCATCTGTACAGTATATCGTCCATATCGCTCCGAAGAACGTGGCATCAGTATAAAGGGAAAAGTTATTGGATCCGAGGTTCCTCCGAAACTACGGCTCCAATGGGTGTACTCCATACGCCTACTAGTTGTCCTCCCCGCCCAATGTAGATATGCAAGTCGACTACTCAACGTGCATACCATGTATCTATATGCCAAGTCTCAAATCTATATCCTGACTACATACTAACCGTGATATAGATGATACGGAATGATAGCTAGTCGAGAGCGTAACCCTGCATCCCAATATGAATATATATCACAGTGACCGTGTAATATGTCGGGTCTCAGACAATAACAGAGTATCGTCTGGTGGGTTGGGTCTGCTAGAGCTAAGTCCATCTATCCTAATCATCAACGTAACCGTCGAATGCACCCGAGACAACTCGGACGCTCACAGTTTTATAAACTACAAGCAACAAGGATGCAATACAACAGATGCATATTTAAATTAAACAGTAAATATAGTAAGGTATCTTGCCTGAGTCTTCAAGAGGTGAATGCCAAAAGCCTGCTCCTGCGATGTTTCCTAACTGTTCCGATGATCCTGACACACAATATAATATAGAAATCTACATCAGACGCTAAGATCCAATGTACTGACTCCACGTTGTTCTTAAGGGTCTGTCTCTAGTTCATGGTTGTTTTGAAAACAGTGTTACGTGTGCACGTAGCTAGGGTGTACACGTATTCTGTCTTCGGTTAACGCGTGCCGTGAGTCATTAAATTATTCAGTTATGGGTTACCAACTATCTCTGCTCCGTGTGAATACATGACCTTGTTCTCCTATACTTGGTTTAGGACCAAGTATCTGATAACTTCTAGTCTTTGATAATAGGTCATAACTTTAGGCAAATTACTAATGTATTTTTATCAATCTTTATGTATTCTCTACTACAAGTTTACTTGTTATTTTAAATTTGTTCATGGAAGACACAAGGACACAAAGGTACGATAATAGGCTACGGGGAAGGAGGGGTTGACCGACGAGTACCTGATTGTCGGAACTAGGATCTGCTGCTACTCAACCGTCCTCCGGCAAGTGGAACTCCGACATCGCGGCGGCGAGATACGGCGGCAGCAGCGTCTCAGCAATGCAGCTGTCGCAGCAATGGTGCAGGGCATTGGCCTATCCTACGGAGAACGCCGCCTGGGTGAGGGTCAGGTCGGTGCTGGAGGCGGCTCCTTGCCGGACGGTGGTGGTCGGGATGCTGAAGTCAGCGGCCGACAGAAACAGTCGGCTTGGTGTGTATCGGGCTAGATGGATTCGGTGGGGATGGTTGCCGTCGGTGCCAGCGGTGGCAGGCGGTGGGCAGGGTGGTCCGACGTTGGAGGGGCTGGGTGGTCCGGTCGTGGAGGGCTGGGTGGTCCGGTCGTGGAGGTCGGCTAGGGTATGAGGGAAGGGGGATGAATAATTAGGTTTAGGGTTTGATGTAGGAGACATGTATATTTATAAGGGATTGATGGGCTGGCCTAGGGACTTGGGCCTGTCTGCCTTCGCTAGGGTGGGCTAGTCTATGTAAAAGAGTGTACATGGCTTGGTGAAGTCCTGTTTAGGGTAAAATTGGCCTCCATAAATTACTAGATTAATAATTCATTGCGCAAGGCGAGAATTTGTGAGCATTGCGTAGCTAAGGTTCTAACATGGTCAGTGAGGTACTTATAATTGCCGTTCATAAATTTTTAATTAAAATTACAATTATTTCCTAGTTCTACGGATTTAATTCAATTAATCCTTAAATTGGTTGAGGGGGTTTACAATCTACCCTCCTTAGAGCATTTCGTCCTCTAAATTAAAACATACGTATGGCAAAACGTTTGACTGAAAAGAATAATAAATCGTACCTAGTCCTTCGAAGAGATGAGGATAGTGATGTCTAATATCCTCCTCGCTTTCCCAAGTTGACTCTCCTAGTGCATGATATCTCCATGCGACGCGAACTAGAGGGATAGTCTGACCTCACAGTATCTTCTCACTCCTGTCGAGAATCTCCATGGGCTCCTCTTCGTACAATAGGCTCGGGCCGACTGTGATCTCGAAATGGTCAAGCATGTGACTAGGATCCGGTATATACCTCCTCAATTGAGATACATGGAAGACGTCGTGGACTCCTTCCAATATCTGCGGTAAGGCTAATCTGTAAGCAACCTCTCCGACGCGTTCTAATATGTCGAATGGTCCGATGTACCTCGGACTCAGCTTCCCTCTGCCTCCGAATCTGATAGTCCCTCGAGTAGGTAAGATCTTTAAGAATACATGATCTCCTACCTGAAACTCTAAGGGTCGACGATGTGTATTCGCCCAATGCTTCTGTCGGTCTTGTGCTGCTCGAAGGTGTCCTTGGATCTTCTTTACCTTCACTACCGTCCGAACAACCAACTCTGGTCCGAGAATCTGTCGTTCGCCTATATCACTCCAGCATACTGGAGAATGACATTTCCTTCCATACAACGCTTCATAGGGAGCCATCTGAATGCTAGCTTGATAACTATTGTTATAGGAAAACTCGACCAAATGTAAGTGGTCCTCCCGTGATCCTCCGAAGTCCAGCATGCACGCTCTTAGCATATCTTCTAGCGTCTGAATGGTGCGCTCCGACTGGCCATCTGTTTGTGGATGATACGCTGTGCTAAACTTTAGGCGAGTACCAAGACTCTCTTGCATACTCCGCCAAAAGTAAGATGTAAATCTCGTATCCCTGTTTGACACAATGCTAACTGGCACTCCATGTAGGCGCACAATCTCTCTCATGTACATATCCGCTAAAGCCTCCGTCGATTGCCTAACTCTAAAGGGTAAAAAGTGCGCAGACTTGGTGAGTCTATCTACGATTACCAATACAACATTGCGCCCACTAGGACTCCTCGGGAAGCCCGTAACAAAGTCCATGGTGATATGCTTCCATTTTCACTCTGGTATAGGAAGCGGTTGAAGCAATCCTGCAGATCTCTGGTGCTCCGCCTTGACTTGCTGGCACACCAGGCATTTGGGCACGAAGCGTGCTATCTCTCTCTTCATTCTGTGCCACCAGTAGTACTGTCTTAGATCTCTGTACATCTTCGTGCCTCCTGGATGAACGGAGTAGGTGGAACTGTGTGCCTCTGTCAATAATTCCTGCCGAAGTTCTCCATTTGGAACATAGAGACGATCTCCGTATCTCAGTGTTCTGTCTTCATGTATCCGCAATCCTGTCTGTAATCCAGCCTCTGTCCTCTGTCTGAGCCTCTGAAATCTGGCATCTGTCGGCAAAGCAGCCTTGATTCTCTCTACCAGTGTCGATTGCAATTGGAAATTTGACAACTGTCCGTCTACTCTGGGTATAACAACCTCTATACCCATCTGCTCGAGATCTCTCAACAGATGTTGTTGGGTAGTCAAGAAGAATGCCATAGGTCTTCTGCTCAATGTGTCTGCTACTACTTTGGCCTTTCCTGGGTGGTACTGTAGCTCTATTTCGAAGTCTGTCATCACCTCGAGCCAACGTCTCTGCCTCTGATTTAGATCCTTCTGAGTGTAGACGTATTTCAGGCTTTTATGATTAGTAAATATCTCCACTCTTTCTCCATATAGGTAATGCCTCCAAAGTTTTAACGCAAATATTACCGCTGCAAGCTCCAAGTCATGGGTGGGATAGTTCTTCTCATGTGTCCTCAACTGTCTAGAAGCATAAGCTACAACCTTTCCATGCTGCATCAAGACACATCCTAATCCTTTCCCAGATGCATCGCTGTAGATTACGAATCCTCCGGGTCCAGAAGGTATAGTCAAGATGGGTGCTGTAGTCAAGCGCTTCTTCAGCTCATCGAATGCCTTCTGACACTCCTCTGTCCAAGTGAACTCCTGCTCCTTACGGGTCAAGCGGGTCATTGGTTCTGCAATCTTCGCGAAGTTCTCTACGAACCTCCGATAATATCCGGCAAGTCCTAGGAAACTCCTTACCTCTAAGACATTGGTAGGGGTTGGCCATGTCTCTACAGATAAAATCTTTGCCAGATCTACTGAGATACCGTCTCCTAAGATGACGTGTCCAAGGAAAGTAACACGATCTAGGAGAAACTCGCACTTGCTCAGCTTGGCATAAAGTCTCTCTCTCCTCAGCGTATCTAACACTAGTCTCAAGTGCTTCTCGTGCTCCTCGTGGCTCTTCGAATACACCAAAATATCGTCGATGAAGACTACCACGAACTGGTCTAAGTATTGATGGAATACTCTGTTCATCAAGTTCATAAATATAGCTGGCACATTCGTCAGTCCAAAAGGCATCACTAAGAACTCGTAGTGTCCATAACGAGTCCTGAATGCTGTCTTTTGAATGTCTTCTCTTCGCACCTTCACTTGATGATAACCCGATCTCAAGTCAATCTTTGTGAACACTACTGCTCCTGTCAACTGGTCGAATAAGTTGTTAATCCGTGGCAGGGGGTACTTGTTCTTGATAGTCAAAGCATTAAGGGTTCTGTAATCAATACACATACGTACTGTTCCATCCTTTTTAGGCACAAACAATACTGGTGCTTCCCATGGTGATGCACTAGGATGGATAAATCTCTTGGTCTACAACTCCTCCAATTGTAGCTTCAGCTCGTCTAACTCCTTCTTCGCCAATCGGTGCACATTAGAAGATACCAGTGCTGCTCCTGGTACTAGCTTAATGGTAAACTCCACGTCTCTATCGGGTGGTAAGCCTGGCAATTCTTCGGGAAAAACATCCTCAAATTCTGTAACTATTGATGGGGGTGCAATCTCCATAGTCATGCAAGTTCCAGCTGTCTGTCCTACTCCTTGTTCGACGGTCCCTCGCATGTACTCGAACTCCGGTTGATCTGGTGGTCTAAAAGTGACGCTACCTTTCCGGCAGTTTAGTACGGCGTTATACTGGCTTAACCATTCCATGCCTAACACCACATCAAAGTACGACATAGGCAATACCAGGAATCGCGCTCTCATCTCTCTTCCACATACGACTATCGAGCACGTTCTAATAGTGCTGGTAACCGGCACGATACCTCCTCCGGTAAGAATCTTCCAACTCTTAGGTAAGGGGGAAGTCGCTACTCTATGCATTGCTATAAATCTACTAGATATAAATAACAAAGTAGCCCCAGAATCAAACAATGCTGACGCAGGTAAGGATGCGACTAAAATGGTACCTGTGATTGCTTCTCCTTCTGTTTCCTCCTCAGCGGCTGCTAATGCAAAGGCCTGTCCCTGTCTCTGTCCTCCTGCCTGCTGTCGGGCCCGATCAAACTGTGCCTGCTGTGGGGCCAAGGGTGGTCCCCTCTGGAATCCTCCGGGTGCTGGTGGACGCTGTCCTCCTGGTGGGGGTAGTATCCTCGGGGCTGGTGCTGCTGGCCTTTGTCCGACCTGTGGGGCTGTCTTCCTGCGCTGTGGGCAATCTCTGGCAAGGTGCTGAATGGTTCCACAAATCATGCATGTCCCAAGTCTCTTTCGGCAGTCCTTCTCGAAATGACCTCTCTTACCATAGTAGTGGCAAGTCGGGAGTTCCTGGTGTGGATATGGTGCTGCTCTATGTTGTGTCTGCGCTCCGGATGACGGATGGGTCCTCCTGCTCCGGGCTGGACTCTAGCTGGCGTGGTCGTGCTGGAACGCCTAGCTCTTCTGACAATGGCCTCCTAGATCCTCGCCTCGGCGAGAACCTCCTCATAAGAAATCCTTGCCTGTGCGGTGGTATATCTCTGTAGCTCGAAATTGAGGCTGTGGTGGAATCTTTAAGCCTTCTCTAGATCATTGGGTATCAGGACGGCTCCAAATCTGCTAAGGCGGCTAAACTCTGCGTCATATGCGTCAACAGTCATATTCCTCTGTTCTAGATGTAGGAACTGGGTGTAGAGGGCATTTCTGACTGTTGCTGGAAAATACTTTGCATTGAAGTATTCCAAGAACTGTTCCCAAGTCTGGTTCTTGCCTACACTGCGCTCGATGGAATCCCACCAGTGATGGGCGTTGCCTTTTAGTTGGGCCCTCACTGCGGTCATCCAAAGGTCTGGATGTAGTTGTGAGGCCTCTAATAGCATCTCCGTATTGGCGATCCAATCGGAGATCTGCTCTACAGTCTCATTGCCTGAGAAGGTATCTGGTCCCATCTGTCGGAACCATCTAACAGTGCCACCTGTCGGGGCTGGTGGAGGTGCTGGTGCTGGTGTCGTGACAGGTGTCCTCTCTAGTACTGTCATCAGACTCTGTCGCAGTGTCTCTGTCTGCTGTCACTGTGCTTGTATCATTGCCTAGAAGAACTGAAGCATCTGTGGCTGTCCATCTAGCTGTGGCATCTGGGGTGGGTAAGGCGGAGGCGGTGGTAGGGGAGTCTCTGGTTGTGCAGTAGGCGTCTCCTCAGATGTCGGCCTCTCAGTCGGCGGCATCGGTATATCTCCTGAAGTCTGGCCCTCACAATGCTGCGTGGGGATCGTCTGGGAAGTCTGTCCCTCTGGCTGTGGTATAGGATCTCCCTGCGATGTCTCATGCCAATGTATCAGCGGAGTCTGTAGCGGGGGTTGCCCTTGGGGTACCTCATCTCCTTGTGTGGTGTTATCTGGCACCGTGGCACGGGGTGCTCCTCATCCACTGCGCAAATTCATCTTGCTGCAAAAGATAGAGCTTCATTAAAAGAGTACGAGAGCAAACAAACAGGATGCAGATATTTAGAAGCAGTATGAAGGAAGTTCAAGGACGAATCAAAAGTGGATGAGACCTAATAATTTTTATCCTATTGCAGGCTCGCTGGGCATGTTACCATACCACAAGCGAAAAAGTAGACCTGCATGGGCTACCACTAAAACCATATCACGCCCCAGTCCTAAAATATCACGGAACCAGGCCACGTGGCAATGGCCAGCTGACACATCTCCGAGGACATCCCAATTTAATGGATCCACGAAGAGTGCTACGCTGTCCTATAATACTAACATGTCCAATATCAGTCAATAACAGGTAATCTAACCTCATCCACAATATAAAGAGCAAGAAACACTAAATAAACTGCTGGTTAAATAAATACCAGTCCCAAGATATCATAGTACAACCAGTGATGTCTGTGGGAACAAACCCACTGCTATGACAAAATAAAGTACTAAAATGAGATATAAAAGAAATGGCTATGGCATCAGCTGAGAAGATAATGATGCCCTCCAACTAGGCTAAGGGCCTACCAACTGATCACGAAAACACTGACGGTTGCACCTCCAACTCCTCAGCTGTAGCAAATCTCGTCTCCTGTCCTGGGCCGTATACGGTGGGGTAGTAAGCCTCATCTAAATCTGAAAAGGTACCAGGTCCTCAGAGGGACATAACAAGATACAAGAAAATAATATGCTATATGTGAATACTGAATAAAATAAATACAATAAGGGTGTGCTAGCCATCTAAGTGAATGCAATATGAGGACAACGCTGGTGCATATGGATAGGCGTAGGCATAGCATCCATGCTCCGAAGAGAGTGGCATCTGTACAGTATATCGTCCATATCGCTCCGAAGAATGCGGCATTAGTATAAAGGGAAAAGTCATTGGATCCGAGGTTCCTCCGAAACTACGGCTCCAATGGGTGTACTCCATACGCCTACTGGTTGTCCTCCCCGCCCAATGTAGATATGCAAGTCGACTACTCAACGTGCATACCATGTATCTATATGCCAAGTCTCAAATCTATATCCTGACTACATACTAACCGTGATGTAGGTGATACGCAACGATAGCTAGTCGAGAGCGTAACCCTGCATCCCAATATGAATATATATCACAGTGACCGTGTAATGTGTCGGGTCTCAGACAATAATAGAGTATCGTCTGGTGGGTTGGGTCTGCTAGAGCTAAGTCCATCTATCCTAATCATCAACGTAACCGTCGAATGCACCCGAGACAACTCGGACGTGCACAGTTGTATAAACTACAAGCAACAAGGATACAATACAACAGATGCATATTTAAATTAAACAGTAAATATAGCAAGGTATCTTGCCTGAGTCTTCAAGAGGTGAATGCCAAAAGCCTGCTCCTGCGATGTTTTCTGACTGTTCCGATGATCCTGACACACAATATAATATAGAAATCTACATCAGACGCTAAGATCCAATGTACTGACTCTACGTTGTTCTTAAGGGTCGGTCTCTGGTTCATGGTTGTTTTGAAAATAGCGTTACGTGTGCACGTAGCTAGGGTGTACACGTATTCTGTCTTCGGTTAACGCGTGCCGTGAATCATTAAATTATTCAGTTATGGGTTACCAACTATCTCTGCTCCGTGTGAATACATGACCTTGTTCTCCTATACTTGGTTTAGGACCAAGTATTTGATAACTTCTAGTCTTTGATAATAGGTCATAACTTTAGGCAAATTACTAATGTATTTTTATCAATCTTTATGTATTCTCTACTACAAGTTTACTTGTTATTTTAAATTTGTTCATGGAAGACACAAGGACACAAAGGTACAATAATAGGCTACGGGGAAGGAGGGGTTGACCGACGAGTACCTGATTATCGGGACTAGGATCTGCTGCTACTCAACCGTCCTCCGGCGAGTGGAACTCCGGCGTCGCGGCGGCGAGATGCGGCGGCAGCAGCGTCTCAGCAATGCAGCAGTCGCAGCAATGATGCAGGGCAGCGGCCTGTCCTGCGGAGAACGCCGCCTGGGTGAGGGTCAAGTCGGTGCTGGAGGCTGCTCCTTGCCGGACGGTGGTGGTCGGGATGCTGAAGTCAGCGGCCGGCAGAAACAGTCGGCTTTGTGTGTATCGGGCTAGATGGATTCGGTGGGGATGGTTGCCACCGGTGCCAGCGGTGGCAGGCGGTGGGCAGGGTGGTCCGACTGTGGAGGGGCTGGGTGGTCCAGTCGTGGAGGGCTGCGTGGTCCGGTCGTGGAGGTCGGCTAGGGTATGAGGGAAGGGAGATGAATAATTAGGTTTAGGGTTTGATGTAGGAGACATGTATATTTATAAGGGGTTGATGGGCTAGCCTAGGGACTTGGGCCTATCTGCCTTAGCTAGGGTGGGCTAGTCTATGTAAAAGAGTGTACATGGCTTGGTGAAGTCCTGTTTAGGGTGAAATTGGCCTCCATAAATTACTAGATTAATAATTCACTGTGCAAGGCGAGAATTTGTGAGCATTGCGTAGCTAAGGTTTTACCATGGTCAGTGAGGTACTTATAATTGCCGTTCATAAATTTTTAATTAAAATTACAATTATTTCCTAGTTCTCCGGATTTAATTCAATTAATCCTTAAATTGGTTGAGGGGGTTTACTGTACTTGACCATTCAGAGATCACAGTCGGCCCGAGTTTATCATACCAAGAGGAGCCTGTTGAGATCCTGGACAGGAGCGAGAAGGTATTGCAAGGTCAGACTATCCCTCTAGTTCGTGTCGTATAGAGGCATCATGCACCAGGAGAGTCGACTTGGAAACGCGAGAAAGATATGAGACAGCGCTATCCCCACCTCTTCGAAGGACCAGATACGCTTAGCATTTTAAATTTCAGTCAGTAATTCTCACCATGTGTATGTTTTAATTTCGAGGACGAAATGCTCTAAGGAGGGTAGATTGTAAACCCCCTCGACCAATTTAGGGTTATTTTGGATTAAATCAAGAAGATAAGGATTAAATTTGATTCAATTAGGATTAACGTACGTCTAATCATATGTCTTATTTCACCTTACCGTTGCTACGAGATTGGAACTCCACACTAGCAATTACCTTCAACCCAATATCACCAACATCTCCTAGACATGCTAGAGTACCCCCCTGACCATAGTGTAACCATAGATACTCATTATTGCGTCCCATTTTAACTACGCAATATTCGTAAATAAGCGCCTTGCGCATTAATTGTAATTTAATTAAGTTGAGGTTAAGTTCACCCAAAACAAGGCCTAACCAAGCCCTGTGCATTTCCCATGAGGACTAGTCCCCCACACCGAGGAGTCAGACCGGCCCAAAACCAAGGTTAACCCTAATCCCCTCACATATGTATAAATACACATCCTCAAACCTAAAACCCTAACAACCAATCTCATTTCCATCTCAAACCCTAGCCGACCCCTTATTCTTAACCAGCATCCCCGATTGGGCCCCACCGACTCAGGCTGCCACCGCCACTCCAAGCTACCGTCGCCTGACCGGATACTCATCCGCCATCGCCACCATCTCCTCCCCGTCAGCCACGTCAACCTCCCATCAAATAAACCGACTGCACCGCCCCAACCACAGACTCCAGCACCCCCGACCGCCGCTGGCTGGCCTACCCCGACGTCCCCCACGACCTGACCCCCACCAGGAACAGTTCTAGTGTCGCCCCGCCGCTGCAGACCGTCGCTGCCGCTGCTGCGACTACTGCAGTGCTGCGCTGTCGCTGCAGCTGCTGTCTTGCCACCGTGCGACGCCGGAGCTCCGCCACGCCTGGGAATAGGTCGACGAGACCCCCTAGTTCTGACGATCAGGTACTCGATCACCAACCCCTCCTTCCTGGTATCCTATCGTTATACCATTGTGTCATGTATCATGGATTCGGACACGAGCAATAAGAAAGGAAACCCTATATGTTTGTATGTATATTAGATGGTAATTAATTAGACTAGATAGTAATTAATAATTAGTAATCACCCCAATGATATGAGACTGTCATAAAGGATTAATATTTCACCTGAACAACTGGATATAAACCAAGTATGTTTGGACAAGGAAACCAAGGACGTATTCGTACAATTCAGAAATAGTTGGTAACCCCTTAACCTTAGTAGGCTACTGTCTCAAGGCGCATGTTAACCGAGGACAGAACATGTGAGCACCCTAGCTACGTGCACACGTGACGCTGTATTCGATCAGCCGTGAACTTGCGACAGTATCCAAGAGTAGCATTGTAGTCGTGTGTATTTCTTTCTTAGTGTCTGATGTCCGCTTTTGCTATATTATATTGTGTATTAGGATCATTGGATCAGCCAGGAGATACTGCAGGAATCGGCTTCTGGCTTTCGCAGCTTGAGGACTCAGGCAAGATACCTTGCCATATTTACTGTCTAATTTAAATTATGCATATGTTGTATCATATTCTTATGCTTTTACTTTATACAACTGTGCGCGTCCGAGATTTGACTCGGGTGAAGTCGACGGATACGTCGATGATTAGTGCACTCGACCTAGTCATTAGCAGACTCACCCCATTGGAGGATACTCTGTTATCTTCTGAGACCTGACACCCTTACACGTTCACTGAGACATATTCATATTGGGATGTGGGTACGCGTACTAGACTAGCTATCGGTGCGTGTGACCTACATCACGGTTAGTATGTAATTTAGGTTTTATTTTAGTGTTAGAGACTGGCATATAGATTCGTGGTATGCACGTCGAGTATTCGATTTGCGTATCTACATTGGGCGGGGAGGACATTTGTAGGCGTATGGGATACACCCATTGGAGTCCGTAGTATCCAGAGGAGCCACGGATCCAATGACTCCCTTTACACTGCTGCCACATTCTTCGAAGCGATATAGACGATATAATGTATTGCTGCCACGTTCTTCGGAGCGATATGGACGATATACTGTACTGCTGTCATGCTCTTCGGGGTGTTGGACGTTATGCCTACGCCTACCCATACGTACCAAAGTTTTTCTCATATTGCATTCACTTAGATGGTTAGCACACCCTTTATTGTATTTATTTTATTCAGTATTTATATATGACATGCTTCTATGTATCTTGTTACGTCCCTCTTAGGACCTGGTACCTTTCCAGATTTGGACGAGGTATATTACCCCACAGTGTACGGCCCAGGACACGAGACGAGGTTCTCTACTTCAGAGGAGCTAGAGGTGCTACCATCAGAGTTTTCGTGATCACTTGGTAGGCCTTCTGCCTAAGATTGGGAGCATCTTTATCTAGTCAGCCGATGCCTTAGTCATTATCTTTTACCTATCATTTTAATATTTCATTTCGTTATAGTAGTGGGTTTGTTCCCACCAGACTTCTTGGTTGTACTATGATATTTTGAGACTGGCGTTTATCTTCCAATATTTATTCTAGTACTTTCTTGCTCTTTATATTATGGGTGAGATTAGATTACCTGTTGATGATTGATATTGGACTTGTTAGTATTTTAGGACAGCGTAGAACTCTTCGTTGGATCCATTAAATTGGGATATCCTTGGAGACGTGACAGCTGGCTATTGCCACGCGACCTGTTCCCGCGTACTTTTGGGACTGGGGCGTGACAAATTAACACAATTATGATGCTTCCATATCTTCCAGAGCCCTACTGCAAAAATAATATTCCTGTGTATCCCTATCATAAATGATTGTAGGGTTGTGCATCGGTCGGTTGTCGGCCTATTTGATCACAACCGCATCCAAACTGAAATTATTTGGTTATGAAATAATGAAAGTCGAGTCAAACCAACCGACTTGTCAGTTCGATTTTGAAATGATCGACTTGGTTCGGTTTGTCTCGGCTCGGCTGATCGATTTTGTATTTGAAAATAACATATTTAAAATCAACAAAAAATTAAATATTTTGATCAATCATTTGCCACATGTTTGTTACTAACTCATTTTCATCATTTTATCATTTATTATTATATTTCTAACAAACACAATAGCTAGCTCATTTCCAGCATTCTATTTTCGATAAAGAAAATGTCTGAAAATAATAAACAATAAAGCAAAATAACAAAAATATTTAGGTCCATCGGTTGATCGGTTTGGTCTGTCGGTGTTTGATAATATTAATCTATTGACCGAACCAAATGCTAGATTATTAAGAACACCCAACCGACCTAATCCGATCGAGCAGTCCATTGGTTCGGTTAAAAATTGATCCATTTTATTTGGGCCGAGTCGGTTCAGCCCAAATTTGCACAATCCAATCCACCAAGCCTACTGTCACGACCCGCACCCGATATAGGGGCACGAGTGCGTGGGTTCGTCCAGCCTACGCTGCAGTATCGGCGGTAGAACGCTGTCTAGGTCACAATACAATCTAATCAATCTCACACGAATATCCAACTCCATAAGGAGACACAGATATTATAATATAATATGGAATATTCAATCACAAAAAATAAAGCATGATGAGATATCAAAGAAAATAAATGAAATACAAGACAAGTCTAAAAT
This sequence comes from Iris macrosiphon, assembly GCA_036927795.1. NCBI lineage: Eukaryota > Viridiplantae > Streptophyta > Magnoliopsida > Asparagales > Iridaceae > Iris > Iris macrosiphon. Next base: position 488,113 of record JAYESA010000102.1, on the reverse strand, counting down.
AATAAAATAATCTAACCTGCAATCCATAACATCTAAATCTCCAAGTATGCTGGAAACAAGTCCTCTAAGTCATAGTCTGGAAAAATATTTCCAGTCAGGATGGAACGAAGTACATCTTTAACAGCAGTTCCATGTATATTAAAAAAACTATAATACAGTGTAAAGAAATACAAGATGGATATAACTGCTAGAAATAAGAAATACTGGCGAGCATGAATATACTGGAATTAGAAATACTGGAGCATATGTCATCATCAATGGTACAACTAGCAATGAACAAGAATACAAGTGCACGCTAGAACAATGAACTGGAATATAAGTGAATACTAGAACAATAACTAGAACATAGAGAAATGCTAGATCAATAAACTAGAGATACATGTATAGACTATCTAGCTAAGTTCGAACTTGTGCACGTGCACGAGATCGATGATGGCGACGATGACGACGATGACGATGATGATGACGATATCGATGATAATGATGGTAATGATGAAGGTAATGATTGGTGATAATGAAGGTGATGATTGGAGATGATGATGGTGATGATTGGAGATGATGGTGATGATGGTGGTGATGTTGGTGATGATGATGAAGGGGAGTCGAGGTGGTCGTGGCCGGGCTGCCGGAGTCGGAGCTCAGGCAGGGAGCGGGGTGGTGATGACTGTGCTCAGTCGAGAAGGAAGAGAGAGTGGGGAGGAGAGGTGGTGGTGATGAACGGCTGCTGTAGGGTTGCTCGGGAAGTCGGGGAGGACTGTCCCGGCAGCGTAGAATGGAGAAGGAGGCTGGGATAAGGTCGGGGTCACCTGCTGGTATAATCGGCGGAGCAGGGCGGGTGGTTGAGAGAGACGTCGACGGGCTGGAAGTACTCAGGCGAAGGAGGGAAGATAAAGAACAGGGAGAGGGGACGGAGGCGATGTGGGTGGTGCTCCGGGGCGTCGTTCAGGCGAGGGAGGAGGTGAACGACGGTGATCAGAGGTAGCAGTGGTGGTTCTACTGGCCGGTGGAAGAGGTCGAGGGAGGCGGTGCAGCTGCTTAGCGGGGTCAGGGACTGAGGTCGGGAATGAAGGGGCAGTGGTTCAGGCGAGGTCGTGGTGGTGGTTCTGGTGGGAAACGGAGGAGAGGAAGGTGGACTCGGGTTGACAGGAAGGGGGTGGCCGAACTCGGTCGGTGGTTCAGGCGAATGGTAGCGGGGTCGGGATCCGCCCAGGCGAGTGCTGGCGGTCGAGCTTCAGGCTCCGGGCTGCTCGGTGCAGGCTGGGCTCCGGTCGGGTACCAGAGAAGAAGGAGATGGACAGGAGAACAGCGGGGGAGGTCAAAGGCTCTAGTGGTGATGGGGCTGCTCCAGCGAGGGGCTGGGCTCTGGTCGGGATCGAGAGGGAAGAAGTGCACAGGAGATGGGGGATGGGGATGTCGGCTGGATGAAAAGTTTAGGTTTAGAAAAAAAGAAATAAGAAAAGATGGTATATATATACATGTGTAAAGATGGTATATATATACATGTGTAAAGGAGGTTTTTGTGTAAAAAGAAATTAGAAATTATAATAGAATTCTCAAGGGTCATCCCAGGAATCTCTCAAATAATTTGTGATTGAGTATTCGCTCTTATCCTAGTATCCTATGTCCTATATTCTATCACAGGCACGTAGTAGTTCAACTAAGATGTCGCACTACCACGACATCGTACTACTTGCGAAGTCTGACCTGCATGGGCCGCCACTAAAAATGTGTCACGATCCGCACCCAATATAGGGGCACAAGTGCGTGGGTACGTCCAGCCTACGCCGTAGGATCGGCGGTAAAACGCTGTCTAGGTCACAATACTATCTAATCAATCTCACAGAATATCCAACTCCATAAGGAGACACAGATATCATAATATAATATGGAATATTCAATCACGAAAAATAAAGCACGATAAGATATCGAAGAAAATAAATAAAATACAAGACAAGTCTAAAATAATACAATAATCTAACCTGCAATCCATAACATCCAAATCTCCAAGTATGCTGGAAACAAGTCCTCTAAGTAATAGTCTTGAAAAATATTTCCAGTCAGGATGGAACGAAGTACATCTCTAACAACAGTTCCATGTATATTGACAAAAACTATAATACAGTGTAAAAAAATACAAGATGGATATAACTGCTAGAAATAAGAAATACTGGCGAGCATGAATATACTGGAATTAGAAATACTGGAGCATATGTCATCATCAACGGTACAACTAGCAATGAACAAGAATACAAGTGCACACTAGAACAATAAACTGGAATATAAGTGAATACTAGAACAATAACTAGAACATAGAGAAATGCTAGATCAATAAACTAGAGATACATGTATAGACTATCTAGCTAAGTATGTGAAATATCGGCATATCACGTGATCGGCTTGGGACTGATCAGGCTTGTTACATATGATTAGCTATGATTCATGTAAGGTCAGGCTAACCATCCGGATAGCTATGATGCGAGCAGTAGTCAGGCTAATCACATATAACAGGCTATGAGGCATGTAATAGTTAGGCTGCACCGACGTGAGGTGTGGGTGAGCTATGATGCAAGTAGAGTTGGGTATGATCACATAATCTACTAATATTTCTTCGCCCCCAGCTAGCACGATGGATTCCAATCACGACTCCTCGTGACAGGTCTCGATGATGCCAACTCGTGTATCTACAGTGTCAGAATTATGTACGCTATACAACTAGAATCATAGAGATAATCAACATAATAAAAACTGTCAGAGAATGTACTCGCCTGTGGTCCTCTGCTGGTAATACCAATAACCTATTTCCGAAGTCTTGTCTGAATAATCCAACAGTCCTATAGACATCATATAATAGTAATACAGAATCAGTCGTTACACTAACATAAACACAATCATAAATACTCTGAACTTAGGGGCTACGCTAGGGGTGCTACTCATCTAACATGGTTAAGTGTGCGTTTAGCTGCATGGGTGTCACGTCCTTGGTTACTGTGCATATTCAGACCGTCAACTCACTAACACAGGTTTAAGCCAGTACGTCAGTGTACACAAGGCAGTCAATTCACTAATGTTCAGGGTCACACAGTCAAATGTAAATACAAGATACCCATAATTATACCTAGGGTCATACAGTATAAATACACATATAGTCATAACTATTACAAGCATATAATTACTTATATAAATACATCCATATATATATATATATATATATATATTAATTTGATCATAAAATACATATGCATACGTATACGCATACGAGTCACTGGGTTCACCGACACGGGTCTGGAACCAACTAACTGAACCTGTGATAAAGAATACTAAACCCTACGCTATCACACATACGCACACATAAAATCACGAGAGGGCAGTTGGAACCTGTGCACGTGCACGAGATCAACGATGGCGACGATGACGATGATGACGACGATGATGACGACGATATCGATGATAATGATGGTAATGATGAAGGTGATGATTGGTGATGATTATAGTGATGATGATGGTGATGATTGGTGATGATGGTGATGATGGTGGTGATGTTGGTGATGATGATGAAGGGGAGTCGAGGTGGTCGTGGCAGGGCTGCCGGAGTCGGAGCTCAGGCAGGGAGCAGGGTGGTGACGACTGTGCTCAGTCGAGGAGGAGGAGAGAGCAGGGTGGAGAGGTGGTGGTGATGAACGGGTGCTGTAGGGTTGCTCGGGAAGTCGGGAAGGACTGTCCCGGCGACGTAGAATGGAGAAGGAGGTTGGGAGGAGGTCGGGGTCGCCTGCTGGTGCAGTCGGCGGAGCAGGGCGGGTGGTTGAGAGAGACGTCGACGGGCTGGAAGTACTCAGGCGAAGGAGGGAAGAAAGAGAACAAGGAGAGGGGACGTAGGCGATGTGGGTGGTGCTCTGGGGTGTCGTTCAGGAGAGGGAGGAGGAGAACGACGGTGATCAGAGGTAGCAGTGGTAGTTCTGCTGGCCGGTGGAAGAGGTCGAGGGAGGCGGTGTAGCTGCTAAGCGGGGTCGGGGACTGAGGTCAGGAACAGAGGGCAGTGGTCCAGACGAGGTCGTGGTGGTGGTTCTGGTGGAAAACGGATGAGAGAAGGCTGGACTCGGGTTGACAGGAAGGGGTGGCCTGACTCGGCTCGGCGATTCAGGCGAATGGCAGTGGGGTCGGGATCCGCCCAGGCGAGTGTTGGCGGTCGAGCTTCAGGCTCCGGGCTGCTCGGTGCAGGCTGGGCTCCGGTCGGGTTCCAGAGAAGAAGGAGATGGACAGAAGAATGGCGGGGGAGGTCAAAGGCTCCAGCAGTGACGGGGCTGCTCTGGCGAGGGGCTGGGCTCCTATCGGGATCAACAAGGAAGAAGTGCACAGGAGATGGGGGGATGAGGATGTCGGCTGGATGAAAAGTTTAGGTTTAGGAAAAAAAGAAATAAGAAAAGATGGTATATATATACATGTGTAAAGGGGTTTTTTGGTTGACCTAAAAAATTGGGCTTGGTCAACATCCTACTTGGGATTGGGCCTTGGCTAATCATGTAGGTATTGGAGGGCTAGGGTTGAATGAGGGTTGATGTTGAGTGCTACACACTCCAAAATTATGAAAAAATTCACATGAAGGAGAAATGGGTTTCTTCACGTGTTGTGTCCAATAGGGTGGACACCTTAATGCACTTTTGCATAAAAGTGCCCAACAATTGGAAAATTACACAAGGTAGGATTTTTGGATTAAATTGGGTCCTTACATCAATTTAATTAAAATTAATGCAATAGGTGTTCTAAAATTAATTAGAAGTACATGGGGCTAAAATTAGGTGAGACACAAGTGTCATGGACATAGAAGGCTCAGAATAGAATATTATCATAATTTGGGTTGCACAAAATGGGTCAAGATTGTATCTCCAATTTCGATTGGAACGCACAATGATACAAAATTAGATTTATTTGGAATTAAAATAAACGTCCGCGATGAATATTGTGCGACTAAAATAAAGCATAAGGAAACATATTCATGAGTTACACAAAGTTTAGAATGGAAGACGGGCACGTCTAGGACAAGGGTGTAAAATTCGTTCGAAGGCAAAAGATAGGGTAGTGCTCCAAATATCGAAGCAACGGTAAGGTACAATTATTAAATAAAATCACGGTAATAAATTATAATCCTCAACATTTAATCCCGAATAATACAAATTAAAATCATAACCCTATATTTCGGTCAGAGGTTCATCTAGTGGGCTTCTAGGTCTAGTCTACTAACTCATACATTAAAGAACACTATATATATATATACACACATATATCATGCAATTATTAAAATAAATATACACAATACTTAAAATAAATAAAAAGATAAAAATACCCCTATTTCAGGATGTAGTAGTGACAAGTCTACCCTCCTTAGAAAAATTTCGTTCTCAAAATTTAAAATCCTCAATAGTTGTATTTATTTATTATTATTTATTTTACCATCAAAGTTTAAATTTCTCAACCCATATAATCATGAAGTAAATCCATATTGTTATTTCACAAAAATTTCAAAATTCTATAATTACCGTATTTTCTGAAAATCTTCAATTTTAAAAATCAAATTTCATTCTTATCACAATCTCCTCAAAAAAATTTAAGTTAATAACTAATACAAAAATTTATTATTCAATCCTCTAATTAAAATCCAATCAATGCATATTTATAAAAATTAAAAAAAAAATCTAATCCCAGAAATTTGAATTCAAATACTAATCTATTAATCATCTTACTCCTCTAATTTAAATCCAATCGATGCATATTTATAAAATTTAAATCCTCATCCCAAAAATTTGAATTCAAACACTAATCCATTAGTGATCTTATTCCTCGATTCTTTTTATTTTATTTTTTTTCCCACATCATACCCAAACAATATAACACTTATAAAATCTTCAAATGCAACATTCAAAATATAAATTTTAAATTTATATCTTGCAGTCAAATAAATATAATGATAATCTTCTTAAATTTCTTAAAATTTAATCAAATTGAGTCACATCATAATCTTCATAAAAATTAATGATTTAACAAAATTGTCAATTCTACCATATTAAATTCTTAACTTTTTATTTAAATTAATATTTATCCTTAAAATTTAAGGCACCTTCTCTCTCTCTGTCCAGTCATAACCTCTTCATTAATGTTCACTACGATCAAACCCCCAACAATCAAGGTCTAAGAAAATCCTACATATAGTCATACAACATGCAATCTAGAGTAAACATGTATAGTTATGGTCACTTTTGTCATGGTATTGCAGTCTCTGTCAGGGTGTACTGCTAAATATGTTCTAGCAAGGGAATCATTGATACAAACTACAGTACTAAGGAATCAATCAATTAATCATACAGACAAAAAAGGAACAGAAGAAAAAGAACAGAATATAGCCTTCTAACCCATTACTTGGACATCTTCAACCTCTATCATACACTTAATTCTGGCACATTCACTTACTAATTCCTATCCCTATACACTGATACCCATATCAACTAATCACTAGTCCATAAGATATCCATGGATACATCCACATGGCACACACATGTCTATTAATACCAAAATCTGATACCAAGAAATCCTATCATAACTATAGGTCAAATGATGCATCCAAAGTTTGATACCTCTATCTCTTTAGGTAGCACAGTTTCTACTACAAGTACACCCACTGCTAGCTCTCTTATCTACTGAAAATATTTATACTAGTTGTTCTTATCACTCAAGTGCACACCAAGTGCAACACACCATACTAAGTACCACTCCCTCTAATAAAACTCTAGATGGACACCCAAGTCAGTTTACAGTGCCATCTCAAGCATTCTCAAGCCAATAGATTCTTACACAGGCACATCATCTACTCATATACAAATATACATTTCTTACCCACCATAAAATTTTATCCTCAAAATAAAATATTTAAAATTTAACTTCTCGAACAATTTAAAATAAAATGTATATACTTTCCTCAAAAGTCAAATATTCAATTATTGAAATAAAATTTTAATCACTTCCAAAAATCTTTATAGCTTTGACTATGTTTATTGAATTGAATTTGAATCCTCAAAATTTAATAACATAAAATCTCAACTCCTCAAAATTCTTAAAAATTGAAATTTATTTCTAATCTTCAAATTATAAATTTAAATCCACATCTATTTAAGTATACATATATATACTCACAATCTCTAACACACTAGATACACATAGATACAACAATCGTCTACAACCTCAACTATGTACTGAATATTGCACTGTCTGGATTACTTGCACTATTACTTCCAATAATTTTCTATCCATATTAACTGATACACCAATCTAATTATCATCACACGAAGTACTTACTGTTATTAGCACCTTGCTTAACTAATCCTCGATATAGAAACATTAGTACTCTTGGTATGGTAATACTAGCTTCATCATTAGATCATCTTATCAAACTTATTAGAACTCACGATCACTTACACTTTTTATAATACACATGTTTTATTTTACTCTCAAAGGCAGGTATATAGTTCCATATCTTTATTGATGTATACGTATTTTCTCTCAAATCTTTTACGGACTGATACACTAATCTGTGATACACTTCATACCTTTCATGATCAATCTTGATATTTCTCTACCCATGGACACTCATTAATACCCTTTATGTATATACATTTCTTTACTCTTTACACACCCAAGTATCAACCTCCAAATCGAACATCATGCTCCATTAATTTTTAACACAAATTCCTTGATACTTAATTGTTTACATGGATCACCCAACTACATAAATTCACGACTATCCAGGACTGACATGCTGGCTCTGATACTAACTTCTAGAACCATCACTGATACTCTTTACTCCCCCTTCTACCTATAGTACCAATACTAACTATAATAACACCTATTACGGAACTATCGCTACAAGGTACTATGCTACGGGTTATCTCTAGATTGATGCCTACTGCTCACATATCCAAGTAGGAAACACTTACAAACTCACAAGTCATACTCAGTCAACACTGATACAAGACACAGACATAATTGCAAGTCACCAATTATCACACTAACAAGGATCCTTAAAGAAATAAAGCTCTAAAAGAAACTGGGTTAAGGATTGAAGGTATCGCTACTGCTAGCAAAGAAATGATGGAACAAAGTCCTATAATAACAGAAGTAGATAAGTTTTGAGATGATACTTTAAGAACCAATTTAAGATACAACCTGATAATCATACACATCTATCCGAAATCATGACACTCAGAATCCTTGCCACGCTAGTAAGCATAGCTGCGATAAACGATAGGTTCCATAAATAAGGTATGCAACTCTATAATCACGTCATCTAGAATCCTCGCAACGCCAACCGGTATGGCTGCGAGAAACTCTAAATTTCATAACTAAGATATGTACATCCAAGGTCAGGTTCCTACGTTTCTGCCATGACAGCTAATATGGCTGCGATAAACTCTAGGCTCCATAACCAAAGTAGACGTTTTACCTCTCTTACTGTCCTCATCAACATATGTCATCAGATGATACCATAAATTTTAGTCCGTAAAGTTTATCTCGATATGAAATCAAAACTCAACAAAAATACCAAGAATTAAACAGATCAACAAGAATCAAATTCAATAGCAACAAGTGAGAGCGGACGAAACAAGGGGAAAAGATTTAAAATTAGAAATTATAATAGGATTCTCAAGGGTCATCCCAGGAATCTCTCAAATAATTTGTGATTGAGTATTCGCTCTCATCCTAGTATCCTATGTCCTATATTCTATCGCAGGCACGTAGTAGTTCAACTAAGATGTCGCACTACCATGACATCGTACTACTTGCGAAGCCTGACCTGCATGGGCCACCACTAAAAATGTGTCACGACCCGTACCCGATATAGGGGCACGAGTGCGTGGGTAGGTCCAGCCTACGCCGCAGCATCAACGGTAGAACGCTGTCTAGGTCACAATACTATCTAATCAATCTCACAGAATATCCAACTCCATAAGGAGACACAGATATCACAATATAATATGGAATATTCAATCACGAAAAATAAAGCACTATAAGATATCGAAGAAAATAAATAAAATACAAGACAAGTCTAAAACAATAAAATAATCTAACCTGCAATCCATAACATCTAAATCTCCAAGTATGCTGGAAATAAGTCCTCTAAGTCATAGTCTGGAAAAATATTTTCAGTCAGGATGGAACAAAGTACATCTCTAACAGCAGTTCCATGTATATTGACAAAAACTATAATACAGTGAAAAAAATACAAGATGGATATAACTGCTAGAAATAAGAAATACTGGCGAGCATGAATATACTGAAATTAGAAATACTGGAGCATATGTCATCATCAATGGTACAACTAGCAATGAACAAGAATACAAGTGCACGCTAGAACAATGAACTGGAATATAAGTGAATACTAGAACATAGAGAAATGCTAGATCAATAAACTAGAGATACATGTATAGAATATCTAGCTAAGTGTGTGAAATATCAGCATATCACGTGATCGGCTTGGGACTGATCAGTCTTGTTACATATGATTAGCTATAATTCATGTAAGGTCAGGCTAACCATCCGGATAGCTATGATGCGAGCAATAGTCAGGCTAATCATATATAACAGGCTATGAGGCATGTAATGGTCAGGCTGTACCAACGTGAGGTGTGGGTGAGCTATGATGCAAGTAGAGTTGGGTATGATCACATAATCTACTAATATTTCTCCGCCCCCAGCTAGCACGATGGATTCCAATCATGACTCCTCGTGACAGGTCTCGATGATGCCAACTCATGTATCCACAGTGTCAGAATCATGTACGCTATACAACTAAAATCATAGAGATAATTAACATAATAAAAACTGTCAGAGAATGTACTCGCCTGTGGTCCTCTACTGGTAATACCAATAACCTATTTCCGAAGTCTTGTCTGAATAATCCAACAGTCCTATAGACATCATATAATAGTAATGCAGAATTAGTCGTTACACTAACATACACACAATCATAAATACTCTGAACTTAGGGGCTACGCTAGGGGTGCTACTCATCTAACATGGTTAAGTGTGCGTTTAGCTGCATGGGTGTCACGTCCTTGGTTACTGTACATAATCAGACAGTCAACTCACTAACATAGGTTTAAGACAGGACGTCAGTGTACACAAGGCAGTCAATTCACTAATATTCAGGGTCACATAGTCAAATGCAAATACATGATACCCACAATTATACCTAGGGTCATACAGTATAAATACACATATAGTCATAACTATTACAAGCATATAATTACTTATATATATATATATATATATATATATATATATTAATTTGATCATAAAATACATAAGCATACGTATACGCATACGAGTCACTGGGTTCACCGACACGGGTCTGGAACCAACTAACTGAACCTGTGATGAAGAATACTAAACCCTACGCTATCACACATATGCACACATAAAATCATGAGAGGGCAGTTGGAACCTGTGCAAGTGCACGAGATCGACGATGGCGACGATGATGACGACGATGATGACGACGATATCGATGTTAATGATGGTAATGATGAAGGTGATGATTGGTGATTATTATGGTGATGATTGGTGATGATGATGGTGATGATTGGTGATGATGGTGGTGATGTTGGTGATGATGATGAAGGGGAGTCGAGGTGGTTGTGGCAGGGCTGCCGGAGTCGAAGCTCAGGCAGGGAGCAGGGTGGTGACGATTGTGCTCAGTCGAGGAGGAGGAGAGAGCAGGGTGGAGAGGTGGTGGTGATGAACGGCTGCTGTAGGGTTGCTCGGGAAGTCGGGGAGGACTGTCCCGGCGGCGTAGAATGGAGAAGGAGGTTGGGAGGAGGTCAGGATCGCCTGCTGGTGCAGTCGGCGGAGCAGGGCGGGTGGTTGAGAGAGACGTCGATGGGCTGGAAGTGCTCAGACGAAGGAGGGAAAAAAGAGAACAAGGAGAGGGGACGGAGGCGATGTGGGTTGTGCTCCGGGGCGTCGTTCAGGAGAGGGAGGAGGAGAACGACGGTGATCAAAGGTAGCAGTGGTGGTTCTGCTGGCCGGTGGAAGAGGTCGAGGGAGGCAGTGCAGCTGCTCAGCGGGGTCGAGGACTGAGGTCAGGAACAAAGGGCAGTGGTCCAGGCGAGGTCATGGTGGTGGTTCTGGTGGGAAACGGATGAGAGAAGGCTGGACTCGGGTTGACAGGAAGGGGTTGCCTGACTCGGCTCGGCGGTTCAGGCAAATATCAGTGGGGTCGGGATCCGCCCAGGCGAGTGCTGGCGGTCGAGCTTCAGGCTCCGGGCTGCTCGGTGCAGGCTGGGCTCCGGTCGGGTTCCAGAGAAGAAGGAGATGGACAGGAGAATGACGGGGGAGGTCAAAGGCTCCAGCGGTGACGGGGCTGCTCTGGCGAGGGGCTGGGCTCCGGTCGGGATCAACAGGGAAGAAGTGCACAAGAGATGGGGGGATGGGGATGTCGGCTGGATAAAAAGTTTAGGTTTAGGAAAAAAAGAAATAAGAAAAGATGGTATATATATACATGTGTAAAGGGGTTTTTTGGTTGACCTAGAAAATTGGGCTTGGTCAACATCCTCCTTGGGATTGGGCCTTGGCTAAACATGTAGGTATTGGAGGGCTAGGGTTGAATGAGGGTTGATGTTGAGTACTACACACTCCAAAATTATAGAAAAATTCACATGAAGGTGAAATGTGTTTCTTCACGTGTTGTGTCCAATGGGGTGGACACCTTAATACACTTTTTCATAAAAGTGTCCAACAATTGGAAAATTGCACAAGGTGGGATTTTTGGATTAAATTGGGTTCTTACATCAATTTATTTAAAATTAATGTAATTAGTGTTCTAAAATTAATTAGAAGTACATGGGGCTAAAATTAGGTGGGACACAAGTATCATGACATAAAAGGCTCAGAATAGAATATTATCATAATTTGGGTTACACAAAATGGGTCAAGATTGTGTCTCCAATTTCGATTGGAACACACAAGGATACAAAGTTGGATTTATTTGGAATTAAAATAAACGTCCACGACGAATATTGTGCGACTAAAATGAAGCATAAGAAAACATATTCATGAGTTACACAAAGGTCAGAATGGAAGACGGGCACGTCTAGGACAAGGGTGTGAAATTCGTTGGAAGGCAAAAGCTAGGGTAGCGCTCCAAATATCGAAGCAACGGTAAGGCACAACATTTAAATAAAATCATGGTAATAAATTATAATCCTTAGCATTTAATCCCGAATAATACAAATTAAAATCATAACCCTATATTTCCGTCAGAGATTCATCTAGTGGGCTTCTAGGTCTAGTCTACTAACTCATACATTAAAGAACACTATATATATATATATATATATATATATATATATATATATATATATATATATATATACACACACACACACACACACACACACACACATATCATGCAATTATTTAAAACAAAAATACACAATACTTAAAATAAATAAAAAGACAAAAATACTCCTATTTCAGGATGTGGTAGTGACACCTATATATATGGTAACCAAATAATTAATGTTGCAGAAGTATGGACTATTGCAAAGGCAAATGAAAATGCATATATACAATATATATCATAATTTATTTTGCAAATGAAAACTACATAATTAGGAAGAAAATTTAGGAGGAAAACTTTGATAATGACAAAATTGGATGCTAAAGGTCCTTTTTGATATGATATTCTACGGTGCTTGGGAAGACCCATTTGGACATAAGATACATGATAGATTAAAATAATTTTAATTTTAGGAAGAAGAGCCTAATTTTGTGATGGATTATGTATCAAGCGAGTAATTTGTGCCACTGAGATCTATTTGGACATGAGATTTTATGGTGTGTTCGAAGGCCCACGAGGATATATTTGCTAGGTCTAGATTGAGAGGATAGAACTCAACCCAGGTTAGATTTGAGCATCAATCCCATGAGGCTTTTCAACTTCCTCGGCATCCTGATACATAGATTGTTGATGACCAATACTATAATCTACGATTTCAACATCGATAGTAGTCGTCCCTTAGGTAAAATTCATTTCAAATGTTAGATCAAAGATTTGAAGATAGAAGTGACGTGTTATGTCATTGAAGACAAAAAATCTATACAATCTCATGCTCATACGATCCTAGATTCACTCCAACTTAATTATCTTGTCAACCTTGTACCAATGCCACAAATACTAGGATGGTCAGGATAATGTTTGCAAAAAACAACCATTCAAAATCTTGGGAAACTACTTGATAAAATCTCTCATATACCAAGTTCTAGACGAAATAGAGAGACCATAATCGAACACCTCCTACAACAACATGCATCAGACATATCACATTGAGCTTGAAAACAAGAATAAAGCTGCAGAACCCCTTGTAATCTATCTGGATGAATATAACAATAACATCATCAATGGGTAGGCTAATGTCTATTGAATGATAATATAGATTTTAATTATCGTTCATATTCGAAAGAGAATGGGGATATCAATACGATGTTACGAACAACGATGTTGTGTACCCGAAAGCATCTAAGAGCTTAAACTCAATACGATGGATCGAGTCATCCCCCTTAAGCTTGAGAGAGAGAGAGAGAGAGAGAGAGAGAGAGAGAGAGAGAGAGAGCTTACCCCCTACTTCACCAAGAAGATCTATGAGAGAGCAGGCTTTCTCTTGCTCATCGACATGATAGTTCCCACAAGCTACATGTTTCTTATCCTCAAGATTCTATCAGCTATAAAGATTCCATCATCCTAGAGGGATCCACCAGTTGATATCTTATAAAGCACAATAGACAAGGTAGACATGTGTCTATTCTTGGACCATAAATAGGCAAAGTGGTAGCGTACTAACCGGACTTCCACTAGCACACTCCCTATAATATACTTCATAGAAATCTCAATGTAAACTCTCTTCCCAGAGTTTAACCATTGTAATCTTCTTTAGTTAAAAAGAAAGTGTTTCTCTTTCCTTTTTATCTCGATCCTAAAGAAAAATGTGAGAGAAATATAAAATATCCCAAGACTTTTCTCTATTTACACCATCATACCATATCAATTAAGACACACATATCAATTTTGGTATCTCTCCTTTATTTAAGGATGTAAATATTATACTTTCGAAAACAACCCAAAACTTTCCTAAAATTACAACTACAAATATTTATTTTCCTCCAAATTTTGTTGACACATGCACGAATTACCAAACTTGTCCCTGGCTATATAAAGTGCATTAAAATCCCTTTACTTCTTAGGGACCCCACCATCATGCGAACCCGCGGATATCACATATTAGACTTATATATATCACAAGTTAAAATTTTATAAGTTTCTGATCATTCATCTAATATGGGGATACCCATGATAACCAAAATAGACTTAATAATTTCTAAAAATATAGAAAAGTACAAATCATGAATGCTACAGAAATTAAATTAATATATTTTTACAGTTTGAAATACATAAATATATAATATATAATTTTGTGGTTGTTATATATATGAACAAGTAACCATTCTGTTAATGTTTGTGTAATATGTTACATAATAATCCAAAATAAATTAATGTTATTTGTTACATATTTTGAAGCCTATTTGTTGCATAAAAGTGTTTGATATTACATATTATTGTTATTTGTTGCATTTAAGGTAATATGTGACTTATACCTATTACTTGTTATATGCTAATGATATTTGTTACATAAGGGTAATATATGACATCTACATGTAACTTGTTAAACATGATTGTTTTCTTTACATATAATATATAGACAAATGTGACATCTCCATGTAACTTGTGATATTTATCTAATTTACGAACGTTGCATCTAACTTGTGACCTTGGTACCTAACATGTAATTTTTATACTTCACGTTCGACTATGGTAATGTACTTGTGACAATATAGTATGTAACGTATGGCCATTTTATATAACCAGTGATTATTGCACCTGACTTATGATCAATGTAAGTGACTTATGACCTTGGTACTAACTGGTGATGTGAGCTTTAACTTGTATTATTGATACGTTACATGTGATACTGATGTATAATCTATTACTTTCTATTGTAATGTGTTATAAATAAAATGTGCATTGCACAAATCGAAAAAAGGAAGACCCAAATTTGAACAAAGTGTAGTGAAAATAAAGCACATCAATATAAAGTGGAAGAAATTTCAAACCTGATGGATGCGTCGAAAACAGATTTCAGGAACATATTCGACGTCAAAAATGAAGTTTGATACACAAATCAATTAGAAAATAACAAATTAGTGGGTCTAAGAGGGGTCATATGTTAGTAGTTGCTGACATTGTTCTTGTTGAGAGTTTTCTTAAGGGATAAGTTGAATTAATTTACATGACCTCTTTTAAAATCTTTCTATTCCTTTTATTGTAGGTAAAACAGGGAAATGGGAGCCGTCGGTTTCGACATGCGTTCCAATATATAATTGAAAAGAAAATCTTGTCTCCCACAGAGTATGATTATGGTCAGAAAAATGGTCCTACATACAATATGTTAAAAAAAATAAAAATAATATGGTTGTATTTGAAAATAAGGGCTGGAAAAAAAAAGTTGGGAACGGCCACCACCACCAAATTTCTACAACGAAGACTAATGTAGGATAAATATTTCATACAGAAGCACCATTATCAAACATGTGAAACTGTTGTTGGATATATTTGTGGTGTATATGAAATAAAAATTAATGTATGAAAAAAACAAAAGAATAATAATTCACAAAATTCTATAATAAAGACTAACGTAGGATAATTATTTCATGTAGAAGCTCCATTATCAAACATGTGAAACCGTTGCTGGAGATATTTGCGGTGTATATGAAATAAAAATTAATGTATGAATAAAACAAAAGAATAATAATTTATAATTCATTTTTTAATTACAATTTATAATTCATGGATAATTATATATACGTCGTCAAGTGGGTCTGAACGTCTTGAATAACTGTCCCATGAAAATAGAGGAAGAGAGTTCTTGGGTGGGGATGTAAGCATTCATATAAGTCGGTAGAGATATCTTCAATTCCAACTTTATTTGCTTAATTAATATACTGTATTTTCATCCTGTCAGCTGTTGACATATGAACACCAAAGATGCCAATATCATTTGGCTAGCTGTTCTCAGCAGTAGATTTTCAACACTACGGCGGGATGATAAATGTCTGAACAAAAGAGAGGCCAATTTTACTTGGTCCACTTCCAGTCTTGTTATTTCAGTACTCTATATATACATCCATAGAACGATGCTTCTTCCTCATCACTCATATTACCAACAATGAACACGAAAATGTGTCGTGTCCTCGGCCTCGCCATTGCCGTCCTCTTCCTCGTCATCTCCCTCGCGTCCGCCGCCTGCAACGAGGACGACTTGAAGGCCCTCATCTCCTTCAACAGCTCCTTCCCTCCCCATACTTTCTACAACTGGATAAATCCCGAGGACTGCTGCTCCTGGGACGGCATCCACTGCGACGACGGCATGGGCCGCGTCACTTCCCTCCTCTTCTCCAACGAGCCCTTCAACGACTTTGATCCCATCGATCTCGTCGGCTCCATGCCCGCATCCGTGGGCGACCTCTCCGAGCTCGTGGACATCAGATTCAGCGTCCTGCCCAACCTCGTAGGCCCTCTCCCGCACCAGCTGTCGAAGTTGAAGAAGCTCAAGACCATAAGCATCTACAACACGAACCTCTCCGGCCCCATCCCTTCCTTCCTCTCTCGGCTTCCCGCTCTGGAGCAGCTGACGATGATCTCCAGCCAGTTCACGGGGTCCATCCCTTCTTCCCTCGGCAACCTCGCTAAACTCAAGTACATAGACCTCTCTCGGAACGGGCTCACGGGGAGCATACCGTCGTCCCTCTTCAGCAGGCTCGACAAGAGCGTGCTCGCCACCCTCTCCCTCCGTCAGAACAAACTGGCGGGCGCCGTGCCGCGATCCTTTGCCAGCGTCACGTTCGGCAGCATCGACCTGCAGGAGAACAGGCTGACCGGAGACGCTTCGTTCCTCTTCGGCAAGTCTAAGCGGGTCGAATTTGTCGATCTGGCGCAGAACAAGCTGTCGTTCGACCTTACTAACGTGGAGTACCCGGTGGAAAATCTCGACTATCTGGACATCAGCCACAATGGGATCTATGGGAGCATTTCCGAGCAGATCAAGGAGGCGACGAAGTTGAGCTACTTGGACATGAGCTATAACATGTTGTGTGGAAGAATACCGAGCGGAGGATCGTTTGGTAATATTACTTCACGGGACTTCTCGCACAACAACTGTCTGTGCGGAACTCCTCTTCCCCCATGCAAGAAATAGAATAGGAGATGATTGAGCCGAGCTCAACAATAAGTAGATGTTGATTCCAAGACACATTAAACAATGCAAACTAGTCCTCCTATATGTAGCTTTTCTAAATATTAAGTTCATGGAATAAGAAAAACATAATAATTTGGTATACTTTTGTTTATTTATTTTTCGATATAAATTGTAGGTTTACTTAGCTTTGGGATCTCGTACAATATTAAAAAAGTTGGGTTTAGGTCTCCATAAAGCTTGACTGACCATCTAAAATGAGACCTAAATTTTGAATATTACACGAAATCCTAAAACAAAACGAAAATATGTGAGGATTGTGTGACTTGGGTTATTTAGTTTTGTATGGTGGAGGTTGTGTGACTTTGGATTATTTAGTTTTCTTATTACCAATCGAGAATGAGACTTGTGACACTGTTGTTAGCTTTTATCAATGTCTCAGCGGCCACACAACTCTCCTAACGACAGTTTCGATTAGGATGATTTGTCACACCATGATTCTTCTTCTTTGCCTCACACTAGTCCTGTTCCTTCAATCGTAGTTCTATAGCCGCATATGCCACCTTTTTGGACCATTGAATTCCAAAAACTCAAATAAGCTCTCAAACTTTGCGATCCAATCTATTACCTTATCCAGTTCAGTTCTTCCCTAAAATTCCGGGGGGTTCATCTTTATGAACTTCGACCCTTTAAATACAAATTTTTTATTTGCCTACTAAGGTCCGTCGGCTTCCACTGTCCTAATCTCTCGAGTTGCTGTCGTGGCTGTCATAAAGGCAATACTATTGGTCGTCAGCATATTTACCATATGTGTCAGAGCATCGAGTTTTTGTAACTACTATATTTCTAGAATATGAATATTTTTGTCATTTTTGTATTATTATAAATATTGTGTTATATTTATTTTTATTAATTATATAAATGTGCATATTATATATTGTGACTAATATAATTATTGGTTTATGGATTAGAAAAACCTATTTACTTAGACTTAACCCTAGTGGACCCAATAGGACTAGTCATGACACATTGAGTCCAACATTGGGCTAGGCCCATTAGACTCATTCCTTTTAGTTAATTAAGGAGATTATAATTAATTTTTATTAGATTAGAAGCTTCCTAATATAGCTCTCATAATTATTTACCTACATGACAACTAGTGGGAACATTTTAGACTTTGAATGGTTGCTTAGGAGAGGGGCAAGAGACCGACCACCTATAGAAGGGGGTGTCACGACCCGCACCCGGATATTCGGGCATGAGTACGTGGTTACGCCCATCCTACGCCGCAGAATCGATGGTAGATCCATGTCTGGGTCAATTCTAACTATCTAACATCTCAACAATATAATATAGTACCTGTCAATCATCTCAACTCCAATCGGAGGAGAAATATGGTATCTCACAAATATATCAATCTCAATCACAAAATGAACTAAGGAGGAAAATAGTGCACGAATGGAATAATGAAGGAAAGAAAGATACAATCCACAATATGAATTAATAGTACATCTGTAAATCTACTCAAATATAATGGTCTAATACAAGAATCACTAAACAAAACTAGACCTCCTCGGTCACTGGTACTATATCCTCCTGCTCTAGGGGAGTGTCCTCTAAAGTCTCACCCTCCTGAGGGCCATAATGTGTGGGACACAGCTCCTCTAGCCAATCATCTGAAAAAAAATATCCAGTCAAGATTGGAGCGAAGTACATACCTCTGAAAGCAGTTCCAATAACATAATCGAACATATATAACAAGCAATAGAAAAAGATACAATATGCACAAGTAGAAAGAATATACAATACAAGTGAACATACAATAGGCACAATAAAGCTGGAAGTAAATACAAGAATAACTGCAAGTATAGAACAAGAAATACAAACTATGTGTTTTAGAGTGCGAGTTCGTTATGTGATCGGCTTAGGTTGCACATGAGGTATATAGGTAACTCCATTATACGTGAGGTGTATAATCGACATGCACAAGAGATCAAGAGGGCTTTGATCACATAACCAACTCCTACTCCCCCTCCCCAACTAATACTCAAGGATCTAATCATGACACATTACGTACATGATCACGATAGTCATACTAGCACACGAAATAATGGATGCACAAGAAGCACATAAAAATCAATACCCGATGCACACGATAAAATATATGTCATTAGGTACCCGTTGCACACGGTAGGGGATAACACCTCCTGACGGGATCCATATAGCACCAGTCCGTGAAATCACTGTGTCGAAAATCAATGTATACTAATCTAGAACATGCATATATACAATATTATGAATTAAAAACAAACAGAAAAATATACTCGCCCGAAGTCCTGAGCAAAGTGTGTCTCTCGATGCCCAAGCTGGTGTCTCACAATCTATATATGGTATGTTACATCAATACAAGGTTTAATAATAAAAATAACTGATGTTGATGTAATTCTAGGTCGATATGCCATTTCTAAGTCAAACCAATGCATTCTAGGTTGCAAGAGTCTAATGCTAAGCCACTAAGTTGATATACTATGAAACTATGCTAAGCTAGCTAAGCTATTCTTATAACTAACTATTATAGGATAACAATTTATACAATATATACATATCTCAAACTAATACATTAATTATAAGTTAACACTAAGATATACTCATCAATATGATATAAACTAACTACAATACCAATATACTAATCCAACTGATAGTAACTGACCAAAACCTTGATAAATCACACCCAAGTAATTATTCACATAACTATTAACTAACTGACTCTAATAACTTGACTAAACCTAACCTTCCTGATACGAATTAAACTAATACCCAATACCTAGACATTTATCTAACTTACACTAATATACCTATCATATTAACTATCCAAACATCACTTTCTCATAACCCAAAACCCAACTACCAATTAGACTAAACACAAAACCTAAATACTAAAACTGTATAGTGAATAAAATCCGAGACTATGCTCTGCTTGTACAGGAAATATACTAATACATGCAGTGGAGTTGCACAGGAACTGCTGAACCCGATACTGTGCAGGGAAACTGTACAGTGAACTGTTGAACCCGATACTGTGCAGGAAAACTGCACAGTGAACTGTTGAACCCGATACTGTGCCCTTGGTGCAGGGCACAGTAGCCCCAAGCTCTCTACCACTGCTCGATTGCACAGTAGGGAATTTTTGCTGTTACTGTTAGCTTCGATAGTTGCGCAGTTATGTGCCACTGCACAGTCATCCTTCCTAAGTCCCTATCTTCAGGTAAATGAGTCTTCAGGTAGGCTTCAGGTAAATGAGTCTTCAGGTAGGTGAGTCTTCAGGTAGGCTTCTGGTAAATGAGTCTTCAGGTCAATGAGTCTTCAGGTAGGTGAGTCTTCAGGTAGGCTTCAGGTAAATGAGTCTTCAGGTAGGTTTCAGGAAAATGAGTCTTCATGTCAATGAGTCTTCAGGTAGGCTGTACAGTGACCTGTATCAGTTACTGATACTATGCTCGGTTGTTGTTTACCCTAATACAATGTACAATTTGCACACAGTGACTCTGTTGCTGTAGTCACTTGTTCTCACTTGTTCAGTGTTGCTTTACTCTGTTGCTGCTCTCTCTTCATATAGACTTACACTTCACTGGTTCTCACTTGTTGCTGTGCCAGATGGTCCTATGTCAAGCCCTCTCACTTCACACATCCATACTCTAAGCACACACTCAAACATATATATTCTATACACATACAAATACAATAAAAACTAGATACGTATACATCTATCTATCCATATATATATATAACCCAACACAACATATAAATACATATAGATATACAACACAAGTACACTTATATATATTCAAACATATAATCAAACACAAAATATACATACATATAAGTATACCTATATATATATACAACTATATATATATATATATATATATATATATATATATATATATATATATATATATATATATATATATATATATATATACTCTATTTTATACATATAGACACACATAAACACATAAACCCAAACTATACTATTACATACTCTATATAATACATAGATAATATATACATATATAATTACATATGCATGTATAGAAAATTGAGCCAAACAACAAACATATGGAGCGCATCGCCCCCGTATCACACTTTCTCTGTGATACGCTTGCGATACGGCCCCAACACACAAGTAAACATATCCCGGAGGACACGTACAAGTCTAATACCTAGATTATGAATAATGCATATAGAAATTAGAGTGTCTACATGTCCGTGTCACCATGTGATATGCACATGGCCCCGTGTCGAAGAAAACCCCCCAAAATTGACCGTTTCGTCAAAATGACAATATTTGGCCCACACGTATTCAATTATGGACATGACACAAGCTACAAAAAAATAATCAAGTGTTAAATAGATCTTATTATATCCATTGACAAGCACTACATGTGCCAATCTCGGAATTCTCCCAAAATGGGCACCAATTTGGTCATAACTTCCACCGTAGGTCTCCAAATGACTCCAAATCAAATCCTATGGGTAGCCTATGCATGTGGGATGGTTTTTTATGGTAAAAATCTCAGATCTATAGTCTATTAGAAGGAAAAAAAACTGATTTATACCTATTAGGAGATGGATTCCCAATAAAAAGGTCCCAAATGACAAGTAGCTCCTCTCCTTGTAGATCTTGGCCTCCTTCTCCTTGCTCCTTGCTTCTTGCTTGTAGATCCTTGATGTAGAGGCTTCAATGATGAATTTATAATGAGTTTGGTAAAGATTTGGTGGAGAAATGATGAGGGAATGGAGGGAAAATGGAAGAGGGAAATGTAGATCTAGAAATTTGGGGAAGAAATAAAATGAGAGCACTCTCTCTCCTCCCAATAATGGCTGGTCATAAATCCCTCCCCAAGCAATATACAAAGTCACAAATACCCCTTGGTACCTCTCATGAAGAAATAATTAGGGAGAAAAGGTTCTAGTCTAATGGTTTCACTAATTAATCAAGTTTCTTAATCCATGGACCTAATTTATGGGCTCAACTTAGACTAGTCCAAAAGTTTGTTCATGCTCTCTAATTAAATGGTTAGGTCCACTAGACAAGTCCAAAATAAGTCTACACTATCCACAATTAATAATACAATAATAAATAAATCATGTCATGCACAAATATTAATTATAAAAATTCTAAAATAATTAATATCCATTGATAATTACCAAACTACCCTTGGATGAAAATATGAGGGTAAAAAACCTACCCACCTTAGAAAAATTTCGTCCTCAAAATTAAGGAAGAAACTAACTACCAAAATAAACAATATAATGCAAGAAAGAATTATACCTCACGACTCGAACATATACGGATATCGCTCGCGTATCTTGGCCTCTCGCTCCCAGGTACTCTCTCCTAGTGAGTGATGCCTCCATGTGACGCACACCAAAGGAATCGTCTGGTTCTTCAGCACCTTCTCTCTTCGATCCAGAATCTCCACTGGCTGCTCTGGATAGCTGAGAGTAGGGCCTATCTCTATCTCCGAACGATCCAACACATGACTGGGATCTGCCATGTACCATCTCAACTGTGACACGTGAAACACGTTGTGCACTCCCTCCAGTGCAGGTGGTTAGTCTAGTCTGTAAGAGACTGCACCGACCCTCTCAAGAATACTGAAAGGATCGATGAATCGCGGACTAAGCTTTCCGCCTCCATCGAAACGAATCGTGCCATGTGTCGGAAAAATCCTCAAGAAAATTAGACCGTCAACCTAGCACGAAACACAACCTTAGCATTCTAACAAGCAACAATCAAACACAAACAAGACAAAACTAAGGTTATACCTCAAACCCCAGAGGTCTTTGATGGCTATCAGCCCAATGCCGCTGCCTATCCTGCGCCACTCGAAGTCTGTCCCTGATAAGCTTCACCTTCTCTGCTGCATCCACTACCATCTCTGGTCCCAATAAAGCCCTGTCACCAACATCATCCCAGGACAACGGAGTGCAGCATCTCCGTCCATACAATACCTCGAATGGTGATATCTCGATGCTGGCTTGGTAGATTTTGTTGCATAAAAACTCTACCAAATGAAGGTGATCCTCCCAAGAACCTCTAAGATCTAAAATACAGGTGCGTAACATGTCCTCGAGAGTCTGAATAGTCATCTCCGACTGTCCGTCCGTCTGAGGGTGATAAGCGGTACTGAACTTGAGCTGAGTGCCCAAGCTAGCCTGCAAACTCCTCCAAAAATGGGACGTGAAGCAACTATCCCGATCTGAGACAATATTTACTGGAATACCGTACAATCTGACAATCTGGTGCACATACATCTCCGCAAGTCTCTCCGTAGATGTACCAACTTTAAATGGTAGAAAGTGGGCTGATTTGGTCAACCTGTCCACGATGATCCAAATCACATCCTTGCCTCCTGGAGAACGCGGAAGCCCCGATACAAAATCTATGGTAACATGCTCCCATTTCCACTCCGGAATGGTCAAAGGCTGAAGCAATCCTTCTGGTCTCTGTTTCTTCGCCTTGACTTGCTGGCAAACTAAGCATCTGGACACGAAGCTAGCTACCTCTCGCTTCATGCCATACCACCATACATGCTCCCTCATGTCTCTATACATCTTGTTGGCACCGGGATGCATAGAGTATTGGAAATGATGTGCCTCCTGTATAATCTTCTCGTACAATGCTCCCTTTGGTACGCACAATCTGGTACCATGTTGCAATGATCCATTATTTGCGACGGTAAAGTCCTCTGCCAGCCTGACCTGAACCTGTGCTCTGATGCTCCTCAGAGACTCATCCTCATACTGTCCGGCTCTGACTCGGTCTATCAGCTCCAACTAAACCTGAAGTCCCCACATCTGCGCTGTGACTCCCAAAATTAATACCTCAATGCCCAAACTATTGAGGTCTGCCAATAGATGCCTGTCTCTAGTCAAGCACATAGCCACGGAATACCTGCTCAAAGCATCCGCAACTATGTTGGCCTTCCCTGGATGGTACTGCAAAGATATGTCGAAGTCCTTTATCAGCTCCAACCATCACCGTTGTCTCATGTTGAGCTCCTTCTGTGTAAACACATACTTTAAGCTCTTATGGTCTTTGAAGATCTCTACTCTCTCTCCATACAGATAGTGTTTCCATAATTTGAAAGCAAAGATAATCGCTGCAAGCTCAAAATCATGGGTAGGGTAGTTCTTCTCATGCGGACATAATTGCCTGGAAGCATAGGCAATTACCTTCCCGTGCTGCTGTAGTACACAACCCAAACCCTTTCCTGATGTATCACTGTAAATGAAAAATTCTCCTGCTCCTGATGGTAGTGTTAAGATGGGAGCTGTAGTCAATCTTCTCTTCAGCTCCTCAAATGCTGACTGGCAATCATCAGTCCAGACGAATTCTACATCCTTCCTGGTCAGCCTAGTCATCAGCTCTGCTAGTCTAGAAAAGTCCTGAACAAACCTCCGGTAGTAGCCTGCTAATCCAAGGAAGCTCCTGATCTCTGCTACTGAACTTGGGGTAGACCACGATTCAACTGCTGAGATCTTCTTCGGGTCCACCGAGATCCTATCTCCTGTAATGACATGCCCAAGGAATTCAACCTTATTAAGGAAGAATTTGCACTTCGACAACTTGCCATATAACTTCTCCTTCCCGAGGGTCTCCAAAATAATCCTCAAGTGCTGCTCATGCTTCTCAGAGGTCTTCAAATATATCATAATATTATCTATGAAGACTACAACAAACTGATCCAGGTACTGATGAAATACCTTGTTCATAAGGTTCATGAACACTACCGGGGCATTGGTCAACCCAAACAGCATCACCAAGAACTCGAACTGCCCATAACGAGTCCTGAAAGCCATCTTCGCGATATCGTCCCTCTTCACCTTCACCTTGTGGTACCCTGACCTCAAGTCTATCTTCGAGAATACCTTCGCTCCGCTCAGCTGGTCAAACAAGTCATCAATCCGCAGCAACGGGTATTTGTTCTTGATAGTGAGGTTATTAAGTGCCCTGTAGTCGATACACATACGTACCGACCCATCCTTCTTTGGTACAAACAGTACCGGAGTACCCCATGGTGATGAACTGGAACAGATAAAGCCTTTGTCTTGTAACTCATCCACTTGCTTCTTCAACTCCACCAGTTCACTGTTGTTTACTCTATAGATGTACTGAGAGATTGGCTCTGTGCTTGGCACTAAGTCTATAGAGAACTCCACATCTCTGTCCGGCGGCAACCCCGGCAAATCCTCTGGAAAGACATTCAAGAACTCTGCAATAAACGGGTGTGGCGGCTCCTGCTCTTCTACCAAAGCTCCACAGAAATTGCCCTCACTCTGCTTTGTTCCTCGGACGAACTCGAACTTCGGCTCTCCTGGCATCTAAAATAAAACTCTGCCTCCACGATAATCGATACTAACATGATGTCTACTCAACCAATCCATCCCGAGTACTATATCATAACTCAGAAGTGGCATTACAAGTAAACATACGCTCAGCTCACGGCCTCCCACATAAACCCTCTGGTTCTTGCAAACATCACTGACCAGGATGATGCCACCCTCGGTCGTGATCTTGCAAGTCTGCGACAACGGTTCAGACTCAAGACGATGTCTCAAAGCAAAAGATACAGATACAAATCTATGAGATGCACCAGAATCAAATAAGGCATGAGCTGGAAAAGAATCAAGTAAGACTGGACCTGGTATAATGTCTCAGACTGACTCTGTCTCCTCCACGGTCAGGGCAAAAGCTCGCCCCTGATGTGCACCCCTCTGTTGGTGCTGGTGTTGCATAAACTTCTGCTGCTAGGGTTGTAAAGGAGGTCCTCTTGGCTGTCCCGCCGGGTGTCTAACGGGTATCCTCTGGATAGGGGCTATATCCTGAACTGTACGAGCTAAGGTCTTGGGACAATACCTAAGCTGGTGATCTGATGATCCGTAAAACAAATATTGCCCCAGTCTCTTCCTACAAACATCCCATCCGTGCCCTGCCTTCTTACAGATAGGGCAAGCACGAGCTGGCTGGGCTGGTCTCTGCATCTGGTACATCTGCTATACAGGTGCTCGGTTAGGCGCATTGAACTGCTGCCTCTGCTGCTGGAAATATGGCTTCTTTGCTGGACCTGTGCTGCTGTTGCCACCATAAACATCTCAGTCCCTCTTGTGCCTCCCACTCAGGTCTCTCTCAACCTTGCGAGCCTCCCTTAAGATGTCAGTATACGTCTCGTGGCTCGAAAAAATGAGAGCCTTCACTTCCTAGTTCAGACCCTCTCCGAATCTACTAGCCCGGTTCTCCGGGTCTCTTACCATATAGTCGGCATACCTGCTCAACCTACCAAACTCGACGGCATACTCCTCTACCGACATGTTCCCCTGGTAAAGGTTCTAGAACTGTCGCTCTAGGTCAAGTCTCTCAGTAGGCGGAAAGAACTTCCTTCTGAACAAGTCCCTGAACTCTCCCCATGTAAATCCTGGATCGGCGATCTGTAGCTCATTCCAAAACCAAGTGCTGGCGTTGTCCATCATTTGCAATCCCGCTGCCTCCACCATGAGGTCCTCCGTAAGGCGAGATAAGCGCATGATGCGCTCCATGCTCTCTAACCAATCATCCGCATAGATGACGCCCTCTGTCCCCTTGAAAGGCCGGGGATCCAACTTCTTGAAGTCCGGAATAGTGCCGGGCCTGGGCTGTACCTCTTGTGGATGTAGTGGTGCGGTCCTCTCTACGACGGTGATGGCCACCTGGTGAGCACTCTCGATGCCCTATCTCATCACCTCGGTTTGTCGATGTTGTACCTCGGTCTGGGCCCTCTGGGCCTCCATCATCATCTGGAAAAGTATAAATAGCTGGGTAGCATCAGCTGGTACTGGCGGTGGTGGCGGAAGATCCTCGGAAACAACCGGAGCAACCCTCTGAACTATGGGAGGAGCACCCCCAAAAGCGGCTGTTGAGACTCCCACTTGGACCGGTGAGACGATCCTCTCGACTGGAGATGAAACAGTAGCAGCTGCTGCTCTATCCGCAGTAGGCTGGAAAGTAGCTGCCGCTGCTCCTGAGCGATAGAATCTGACCTTCGGAGGCATCCTGAAGTCAGATTGAAAAATATGGAATCAATATTGAATATCATCAAAGAAGGACAGAACTTAATTAAAATAGAAAGGCAATATCAAATAGATAAAGATTTGTAGAACATATATGGGAGTTTTCCTAGTTGTGATTGAGTAAACTCTCAGCCTAAATTCTATATCCTAAAGCAGGCTCGTAGCAATACCTAGTCGAGCACAACTACGATATCTATCTAGACCTGCATGGGCTTGTCACGCCCCAGTCCCAAAATATGTAGGACTAAGAATACGTAACACGCCAGCCGTATGTATACGAACTCCAATATATGGAAATCATATACACACGTATGCTGTACATGAATATCCAATCTACAGTGATAATATACTGTCACAACAAGTCACACGCAAATCTATATCTCATCCACAGCACAAATAATAGATAAATAGAAATCAATAACTGAATATCAAATAAGCAGTCTCAAAGTATGATAGTTGGATGGAAACAAATCCACTGCAAATCGACTATACCAAAACTACTAAAGAGAGAGAAGAGAATAAACTCTGATATCAGAATAAATATCTCGAAAAGAATAGCAATTAGAATCTCTAAACAGCTGCAATGAATCACATATAATCCAAAGGTAAGACCTCCTCAGTCTGATAGGTAGCATCAGGTCCAGGTCCATACTCCTGCGGATACTCCTGCTCATCTATATCTGGAAAGGCACCAGGTCCTCAGAGGGACGTAACAAGGTACATATAAACATGCCAATAAAGTACTGAAAATAAACATCCAATGGGGTCGCCTAACCGTCTAAGTGAATACAGTTTGAGAACAACTTTCCACCAAGTGGGCTATCTGGCTAAAAAATGGGATTGGCATGACTCTCTCGGATAATTAGGGGCCTCAAAGTATGTCGTCTTTTGAATGACAGAGGTCACCAATTGTAAATGGGGTCATCACCGCCCGTATCTCCAGCGGAGCTTCCGGGTTATAGAAGAAAAAAGTATAAAGGAGCCCAAATGACTTACTTGTTGTTATCTCCCCCCAATGCTCTAAGCATGTCATGTCCATGACATGATAATACCTCTAAATAATGGCCAGGTCTACTAGCATGCAAAGTTTCTATCGACAGTTATCCCTATCCGTCGCACGACCTATACATACCAGTGGCCAGCCGAGTACGCAAGTCTATGCCCTACATGTGACTCACACTCGTGTAAGAATAGTGTCATGGCTAATGAAACATAAAATACCTCATGAAAATGGGGTAGTCTCATAAAGTAGGTCCAATGCATGTACATAAATAAAAAATATAGTACGACGACACCGTCGCTGTACCTAAGTTTCCTTGGACGCACAATTTATATAATAGTTTAAAATATATGAACTAAAATAAATAGAAATAAGCATGCATGCATCATATGGAATGTAAAATACAATATAATGGCAAGGTATACTTGCATGGCAAGACATCTGTAAAGTGTACGCGTCCAAATATCAAGGACACAGAATCAGAAACTAATGGCTCCGTACAAACGTTTTTGGAAGCTGAAATAGACATCACAAACATTTTTGGAATCAGCAAAATAGCTAAAAATTATTACCCTTTCGTCCAATTTGGACACAGGGGCAAAACAATAATTTTGGGTAAAAGTGGGGTCCACGTGTGGCCCACTTTACACCGAAAAATGTGCCAAGGGTAACAGTATCTAAATGGGGCAAATTATAGGTCAAACAAACTCTAAATATCAATATGAACTCAACGGTATGTCCAAATGTGAAATCCGATGAGCCGAACACAAATTCGCCCAACAAGTCAACCGTAGGGCCCGTCAATTGGCGACTTGGTCAACTATCTCAGAATTATGTAAAAATTTGGTCACAGGACCAGCGCGTTATCACGAGTCCAGTGGCCCAAGTTTCGTCACAATCTGACAAGCGTGCACAAAATACGCACGACTTTCGTAAAAGTTGCGACACGGGGTTTGTCTGCGGATAAGGGCTGATTTCGATGTGCACATGCGTCCGAATCAGTTTTTGCGAACTCTCAGATGTCCGGGTATACTGCGCGTACTGTTTGGTACACTTGGTACACAGTGGGGCCGTCCTATTTGGCGGGGTGCGCTTCGTTTCACAACTTTTAGAAATCTGGAAAAAGTATGTTTTTAGAATTTTCTAACGAATTTAATTCTACATAAAGCAATTAATAATTTAATGTTAATTAATAGAAATTAAACTAGGTCAAGTGGTCTCCATATACCAAAAAGAAAAATCAGATTTAGATCTCTGTGGTAGGAGATACGAATCTGGGAACATAGGTGGTCACCGCAGTTTTCTGCGATACCAAAAAATGGTCTTTTCCGTCAACTTGGACACTGTTTTTGCCTAGGATTTCGCACTGTTCGAGGTCAACTATCATACAGGTATTGGAGAGTGTTAAGTGGTGAACATACCGGTGAAGACGGGGTCGATTTTGGTTCAGCGAGGTGACAGAAAACGACGATGGAACACAAGTAAGTTGCTGTTGAATTCTGCAGTTTGCGGTATTGCGCGGGATCGCGGTCGTCGTGCGATCGGTTTGGGCGGCTGTAGGCGGCTTGGCTGGGCGATTTTGGTCGAGGGCGGCGCTCTCTCGGTTTAGATGGAAAGAGGAGGAAAAATGATGAGCTAGGGTTAGGGTTTTGTTGAAATGATATGTTATATAAGAGATCGAGAGGGTCGGGGGGGTGGGTCGGTTCGTTCACGCGGGTTGGGGATCTGCTGATGCTGTGCTGCTTTCAGCGGGTGGGTTTAACTAGCGGGTTTTGGGCTCATGGGGTAGCGGGTTAGGATGGGTTTGGGTAGTTCTTAAGGATCCAATAGTTATTAAAAACCTATTTTTCTTTTCTTTTCTTTTCTTTTCTAACCTTTTTATTTTTTTTTATTTTCCAATTCTTTTTCTTATATATATATATATATATATATATATACCCATAAAAAAATATAGAATTATATTAATGCATACCATTAAGCTAGCAACTGTCCAAAGGGTCTCCTACATGAAATAAATTCGGAAAAATTCCTAATGGCCCCATAAATTCCCTAAGTGCACGAACACCTAAATTAAAAATTAAATAAAATATATTTCTCCTAATTAGCTACTAATTACCATAATTAAATTAATAATCAATTAAAAGGGTAAATATGGTCTTTTGGATTAGGGATTTTACATTCTACCCAACTTATAAAAATTTCGTCCTCGAAATTAAAACTAAGCCACGATAGAATGTTAAGGTAAAAGATATAAACTAACAAAGTAAATTCATACCTTGGTCCACGAATAGGTTCGAAAAATGCTTGCGCATGTCGTCCTCTCGCTCCCAAGTTGATTCTTCTAGCACGCCATGCTTCCATGCTACGCGAACCAAGGGAATAGACTGATTCCTCAACACTTTCTCTCGACAATCAAGGATTTCCACGGGTTGTTCTTGGTATAACAAGCTCGGCCCAATGGTGATCTCTGAATGGTCGAGAACATAACTGTTGTCTGCCACATATCGCCTGAGCTGCGACACATGAAATACGTCATGTACTCCCTCAAGTGAAGGTGGTAGCGCAAGTCGATATGCCACTTCTCTAACTCTCTCTAGCACGTCAAATGGTCCAATATACCTTGGACTCAACTTGCCGCACCCTCCGAATCGAATGGTGCCTTTGGTAGGTGATATCCTCAAAAAGACATGGTCGCCCTCTTTGAACTCCAAGGGACGACAATGAAGGTCTGCCCACCGCTTCTGCCTGTTTTGCGCTGCTCGCAAGTGCCCTTGAATCTTCTTAACTGTCTTTATAGTGTTGACCACCAACTCGGGTCCCAGAATCTGATGTTCTCCCACGTCACTCCAACACACAGGAGACCTATATTTTCTTCCATACAATGCTTCAAACGGAGCCATCTGAATACTCGCTTGATAGCTATTGTTGTAAGAAAACTCTACAAGATGTAGGTGGTCCTCCCATGATCCTCCAAAGTCTAACATACAAGCCCTTACATATCCTCCAATGTCTGAATGGTATGCTCTGATTGCCTATCTGTCTGTGGGTGGTAAGATGTACTGAACTTCAGACGAGTTCCAAGACTCTCTTGCATGCTCCTCCAAAAGTGCGATATAAAATATGAGTCCCTGTCTGATATAATGCTGACTGGTATTTCGTAAAATCTCACGATCTGCCTCATATATAAGTCAGCTAAAGCTTCTATAGACTGGCCAACTCTAAAAAGTAAGAAATATGCTGACTTGGTGAGTCGGTCCACTATTATCCATACTGCATCTCTTCCACTTGGACTCTTGGGAAAGCCCGTGACAAAGTCCATAGTGATGTGCTCCCACTTTCACTCTGGAATTGGAAGTGGTTGCAATAATCCTGCTGTCCTCTGGTGCTCCGCCTTTACTTGTTGATATACCAGACATTTAGCTACAAAGCGAGCTATCTCTCTTTTTATTCTATGCCACCAAAAGTGCTGTCGTAAGTCACGATACATCTTGGTACCTCCAGGATGGATAGAATATATCGAACTATAAGCCTCTGTCATCAGCTCCTGTCGAATCTCTCCATTTGAAACATAAAGACGATCACTACATCATAATGTCCCATCCTTATGAATGCGCAATCCTGTCTGCTCTTCGGCCTCTGTCCTTTTCTTCAGTCTCCTGAGCCTGGCGTCTGTAGGCAAAGCTGCCTTGATCCTCTCTACTAATGATGATTGTACTTGCAAGTTGGCTAATGTCCCATATGCTCTGGGTAATATCACTTTGATGCCAAGCTCTTGCAAGTCCTCCAATAATTCTTTCTGCGCTGTTAAGAAATAAGCTGCTGGTTTTCGGCTTAACGCGTCTGCTACAACGTTAGCCTTGCCTGGGTGATAATGTATCTCTAACTCAAAATCTTTTATCAACTCGAGCCATCGACATTGTCTCATATTTAACTCCTTCTGCGTGAAGACATACTTAAAACTTTTATGGTCTGTATAGATCTCCACTCGTTCTTCATATAAGTAATGTCTCCATAGCTTCAGAGCAAATACAACGGCTGCAAGTTCTAAGTCATGAGTTGGATAGTTCTTCTCATGTACTCGTAACTGCCTAGATGCATATGTAATTACTTTGCCATTCTGCATCAATACGTATCCCAAGCCTTTCCCTGATGCGTCACTGTAGATCACATAACCTCCTCATCCTGACAAAATAGTTAATACTGGTGCTGTAGTCAGTCGCTTCTTCAAATCTTCAAAAGCTGCTTGACGCTCGTCGGTCCATATAAATTCTTGATCCTTACAAGTCAAACGAGTCATAGGTGTTGCTATCCTTGAGAAGTTCTCCATGAACCGTCGATATTATCCCGCAAGTCCAAGGAAACTCCTCACCACTGCTGCTGATTTAGGAATATACCATATTTTAACTGCTGAGATCTCCTCTAGATCAACAGAAATACCGTCTCCTGTAATGACATGCCCAAGAAATGAAACTCTGTCCAAGAAAAACTCACATTTACTGAGTTTTGCATATAACTGCTCTCTCTTCACAGTCTCTAGAATAATTCGCAGGTGCTTCTCGTGCTCCTCGTGGCTCTTCGAATAGACTAGTATATCATCTATGAAGACGACCACGAACTGGTCCAAGTACTGGTCGAAGACTCGATTTATCAAGTCCATGAAGATAGCTGGAGCATTGGTCAATCTAAATGGCATGACCAAAAACTCGTAGTGTCCATATCTTATTCCGAATGCGGTCTTCGGAATGTCCTGCTTCCGTACCTTCACCTGATGATATCCCGATCTTAAATCTATCTTCGAGAATATCTTGGCTCCACTGAGTTGATCAAATAAGTCATCAATGTATGGCAATGGGTATTTATTTTTCACAGTCAATACATTCATGGCTCTGTAGTCAATGCACATACGTACTGACCCATCCTTCTTTGGTACAAACAACACTGGTGCTCCCCAGGGTGATGCACTTGGTCGGATAAAACCTTTATCTTCTAGTTCTTTCAACTGTCCCTTCAGCTCATCCATCTCCTTCTTCGCCAGTCTGTAAACATGTGATACTATAGGTGCTGCTCCCGGTGCTAATTCAATTAAAAACTCTACGTCTCTGTCTGGGGCTAGTCCTGATAATTCCTCTGGAAAGACGTCTAGAAATTCTGAAATAATAGGATGATAGACAACATAGTCAATTATGAGCTGTATACCATCAAGGATTTCTGTGGATCCTCGTGCAAACTAAAGTTCAGGTTGGCCTGGTACCTTAAAAAGAATGCTTCCTCCAAAAAAATCAAAGAAAGCGTGGTACTTGCTTAGCCAGTCCATTCTAAGCACAATATCAAAAGATGGCATAGGAAGGACTAAGAGTTGGACGTTTATCTCTCTTCCATGTATCACTATAGGACCCGATCTACAAATTCGACTAACTGGTACAACTCCTCCTCCGGTAAAATTCTAACATAACTAGATAAAGGTGTAGAAGCAATGTTGTGTTTGGCAATAAAACTAGATGATATGAATGAGTGGGTGGCTCCCGTATCAAATAATGTCACAGCAGGAAAAGTAAAAGC
Organism: Iris macrosiphon; assembly: GCA_036927795.1. NCBI lineage: Eukaryota > Viridiplantae > Streptophyta > Magnoliopsida > Asparagales > Iridaceae > Iris > Iris macrosiphon. Next base: position 454,096 of record JAYESA010000102.1, on the reverse strand, counting down.
AAGAGTAATACCTGCTATGACATCCACCTCATGATCCATGTCATCTACCTCCAATACAAAAGCTCGTCCGTTCCTCTGTGGCTGTCCATGTCCGGCCCTCATATACTGTAACGCCCCTCTCCGAACGGTTACTTATGGAACACTAAGCTGCTTCGACTCGGTTGAGAATCGAGTCTTGGGGAAACTTTATCGCCAAATAAATACGGACGAAGTGCAATGAACCCTTCGAATTGATCGAACGACTTCTATTAAAATAAGTCCAAGAGTTTTCGTTGGTTGCTTTGCTTCTTGGTTTTGTGTTGCTTTGCATTTTGAGATTTGCTTTCAATGACTTGGTTTCATGATTTCGCTTTTCTCGCTTACGCGTTCTTTTCGAATCGTAAGGAAAAGAGATCGAAGTATGCTAACCAAGTATTGTTGCATTTGTAGGACGCATAACCAAAGAGTGAACGTCGCTTAAGGCTTTCCCATCCTCTCGTTCGATTCATTCGGTGAGTGGCTTAGGCCCTTCGATGAATATTTCAGTTCACATGCCTAAATAAAATGATCTCTAGTTCACTAAATATTGCCTCACTAAAAAGATAAGCTAAAGAAATGAACTGCATGCTACTATAAATAGAGTTCTGCTTTACTTTAATTGAACATTGCCCCTTACTCACTTGTTTCATTACTATATCGTCCATAAAACCTTCATGATTAGTGTTTGTGTCATGTATAAAAGAATGAATGAGAATAGTCTAGTGGTCCGCCCTGATGTTCCGGTCCTACGGGATCTAGGGGGTGTGGCTATTAGATTGTTAATTGCTTACTAATGTTGTGCATCCTATGAGTTTGATTTATAAATGTTGCTTGCCATGCATGGGTCTCAGACAACTTGTGCACAAGGTAATAGTCTCTCGATCGGTTTTTGGGGCACTAGGAATCGGTCGGTCCGAAAGGGATTATGAGAGCACCCGGATGTTCCGTTCCTACGGGATCTAGGGAGGTGTTATTGTCCATCAATGAGAAAACTCATAGAACGTCATATAGATAGGGCGCATGCCAGGTTTACCTTCTTGCATACCTATTATTTTGACACCAATGATTGATACATAAGTTTATGCATATATGTAAATTGTGGCTAACTTGTGTGTCTGCTGCAGGGATAACCGCTCGACCATGGGTAAGAATTATTATATGCATATGCTATATATCGTCTATATTTCCTTGCATGATTTGTTAAAAAGAAACTAGACAACCAGAAAGATCACCTAATAATGCTAGCTTCATATGCTTACTTAGTATAGATTTCTAAGGTGAGTTTGGCCACGATCGCTCACCAGTACATGTGGTAGTACTGACCCACGTTTGTGGGCAAATACCTAGGACCTGGAAGCAAGAGTTTGGCAAGCATCTTGAATCTGAATCAGCGTATGTGCACCCTTCCATAGGACTGTGTTCGTGCTGCTTCCTCCGTTGCTTACCTCTCTAGTGGGCTACTCCTCTTCTGCTAGATGTTTTGTTATTTTGGTCCTACTACAAGGATGTAATGTTTGAGCGTTGTGGCTAGTTTTGGGAATGTAAAAAGAGTTGTGAGCCTTCTAAGGCATATTTTGTAACTCAGCCAAGCAAGCACTTTGTAATCCAAATCTTCAGTATTCAATAAAAAGCAAGTATTTTGTGTGCCTATCAATGTGTTCAACTTTGGTTCTCTGTATTTACTCTGTGCCTATATATATGTATATTTTCATCTAACTTGTGTCTTATGCAGGTACGTTGCTTGGTGCAAGCGCAACTTAGGCTTGCACGACATCGCGCCCAAGCGAGGACGAGCGGTTCCGTAGGGACCAAGCGAGGACGATCGGCCCCTACGGGATCAGGGCACGACAGGTGGTATTAGAGCACGACTTTACACCCTTGGCCTCTTCAAATATCGTTTTCGAAAATGATATAAGTTTTCAAACGATTTCAAAATTCCCGAATTTTGAAAATTAATTTCGAATCTATAAGAAGTAAATCGAGAGTATGAAAGGTCCCTAAGAGTATAAAAACCCAACGTCCCATACAATAAATCCATAATACGTTATGAGACTAATGCAAGCTACCTTCTTTTGTAGTAAAGATGACAAAAATAGGTGCTAGTAACCCTGAGACATCGCCCGTAACAAGCGTGAGTGATGATCAAATAGATAGGCTGATTGCAATATTTTAGAATCAAAATGATCGTCATATTGCACAACAGGAATGATTTGAGGCTCAGCAGCAACGAGATGATGCTAGAGCCTTGGCACAACAACAACAGCTTGACTCTCTGACTTAAATTATGACTATACTAGTAGCACACAGTGGTGCATCGGGAACTGCTGCAACACCTACGATTGCCCCGACCATGCCTCAAGGAGCAGGATTAGCAGAAATAAACGAGCCTCGTCGTGCGGCCGAGAAGTCTACCTTTAAAGGTGCTGAGTTTCTGAAGTTGAACCCTCCGGAGTTCGAGGGCAGGACCACGCCGGATAAGGTGATAGAATGGATCGCAAAGATAGAGAGCTTGTTTAGCTTTGCTTAAATACCTGCGAACAAGAGGGTGGCGTGTGCAGATATGCAGCTGCAGTTACATGCACACAATTGGTTGGAAATTAAGAAAGCAGATCTAGCCACCAAGCATCAGGATGGTAGGATCACTTGGGGAATGTTTAAGGAAGCATTCCTTGCTCAATACCTGCTGCCAGCTGTCAAACAGAGAAAAGAAGACGAGTTTACCGAACTTAAGCAATGGAACATGTCCGTCGAAAATTATGAGTCAGAATTTTCCAAACTTACTAAGTTCGCTAGCTCGATGATTCCTGATGAGGGAGCCCGCACACATCGATTTTTAAAAGGCTTAAACGATAATATGAGAAAAGATGTTATGAACCGGGAGTGCAAAATATATATTCCAGCCTTTGAGGTAGCGGTGCAGAATGAACAGTTCACGCCACGAAGTGCTTCGGAGAAGGCACCCGCTCCTCGAAACCCTCCTGCAAAGCGATACCACAATGGTGAGAAAAAGGTCGATATAGAGAAATAGGCCGACACAAGTGAGAATCGCAGGAAAGTATGCAGCTTCTGTGGCCGTCAGGGTCATACCAGAGAGACTTGTCGTTTCCTCCACAAACTATGCTTTAAGTGTGGGCAACCCGACCATAAATTTTGTGATTGCCCTAAGAGTAAAGCCACTGAGAACCCAGGGGATGATGCAGGTGTACAAACTCATACCCCTCCCGTTCCTGCTCTAGATCCAGCCGATCAGATAAGGAGGCCGAGAGTTTATCAGTTGAATATAGAGCGTGATGAGAGTGGACACAATGTTGGTGAGTCTGATTCCTTTGATCTCTTGATGCATCGTATATTGCCTCCTTGATTTCTTAAGTTTCGAGGACGAAACTTCTTCTCAGTGGGGTAGTATGTAATGCCCCGCTCCGAACGGTTACTTATGGAACACTAAGCTGCTTCGACTCGGTTGAGAATCGAGTCTCGGGGAAACCTTACCGCCAAATCAACATGGACGAAGTGCAATGAACCCTTCGAATTGATCGAACGGCTTCTATTGAAATAAGTTCAAGAGTTTTCATTGGTTGCTTTGCTTCTTGGTTTTTTGTTGTTTTGTGTTTTGAGATTTGCTTTCAATGACTTGGTTTCATGATTTTGCTTTTCTCACTTGAGCGTTCATTTCAAATCGTAAGGGAAAGAGATCGAAGTATGCTAACCAAGTATTGTTGCATTTGCATGACGCATAACCAAAGAGTGATCATCGCTTAAGGCTTTCCCATCATCTCATTCGATTCATTTGGTGAGTGGCTTAGGCTCTTCGATAAATCTTTCAGTTCACATGCCTAAATAAAATGATCTCTAGTTCACTAAATGTTGCCTCACTAAAAAAATAAGCTAAAGAAATGAACAGCATGCTACTATAAATAGAGTTTTGCTTTACTTCAATTGAATGTTGCCCCTTACTCACTTGTTGCATCACTATATCGTGCATAAAACCTTCATGGTTAGTGTTTGTGTCATGGGTAAAAGAATGAATGAGAATAGTCTAGTGCTCCGCCCTGATGTTCCGGTCCTACGGAATCTAGGGGGTGTGGCTATTAGATTGTTAATTGCTTGCTAATGTTGTGCATCCTATGAGTTTGATTTATAAATATTGCTTGCCATGCATGGGTCTCGGACAACTTGTTCACAAGGTAATAGTCTCTCGATCGATTTCTGGGATACTGGGAATTGGTCGGTCCGGAAGGGATTGTGAGAGCACCCTGATATTCCATTCCTACCGGATCTAGGGTGTTGTTGTTGTCCATCAATGGGGAAACTCATGTACCGTCATATAGATAGGGTGCATGCTAGGTTTGCCTTCTTGCATACCTATCATTTTGACACCAAGGATTGATACATAAGTTTATGCATATATGCAAATTGTGGCTAACTTGTGTGTCTGCTGCAGGGATAACCGCTCGGCCGTGGGTAAGAATTATTATATGCATATGCTATATATCGTCTATATTTCCTTGCATGATTTGTTAAAAAGAAACTAGACAACCAGAAAGATCACATAATAATGCTAGCTTCATATGCTTACTTAGTGTAGATTTCTAAGGTGAGTTTGGCCACGGTCGCTCACCAGTATATGTGGTAGTACTGACCCACGTTTGTGGGCAAATATTCAGGTACTGGAAGCGAGAGTTTGGCAAGCATCTTGAATCTGAATCAGCGTGTGCGCACCCTTCCATAGGACTGTGTTCGTGCTGCTTCCTCCGTTGCTTACCTCTTCAGTGGGCTACTCCTCTTCTGCTAGATATTTTGTTATTTTGGTCCTACTACAAGGATGTAATATTTGGGCATTGTGGCTAATTTTGGGAATATATAAAGAGTTGTAAGCCTTCTAAGGCATATTTTGTAACTCAGCCAAGCAAGCACTTTGTAATCCAAATCTTCAGTATTCAATAAAAAGCAAGTATTTTGTGTGCCTATCAATGTGTTCAACTTTGGTTCTCTGTATTTACTCTGTGCATATATATATATGTATATTTTTGTCTAACTTGTGTCTTGTGCAGGTACGTTGCCTGGTGCAAGCGCAATATTGGGGCACGAGGCGATTCCGTAGGAACCAAGCGAGGACGATCGGCCCCTACATGATCGGGGCACGACATATACTGATCCTCCTGGGTAGGTAGCGGCGGTCCTCTCTGAAATCCTCCTGCTGCTGGGGGTCGAGGTACTCCCGGTCCAGTCATCTGTTGAGCTGGCTTCGGCGCTGGAAGCGCTAGTCTCTGTGTTGGCGGTGGTAGTGTCAATGCCTGTTGCCTTGGACAATCTCTTGCCAAATGCTGTCCAGAACCACATCGTAAACATTATCCCAAGCGATTCCGATAATCTCTCAAAATGTGTCCAATTTTCCTACAATAATTACATTAGGGTTTCTCCGAAATCTAGTACGGTCCGACTCTGTGTTGCTGATGTTGCTGTGCCAAGGGACGTCTGATAGGTCCTCCTTGTTGTGTCCTGGCCGATCGCTGCTGTGTCCTTGTCGATCCTTGTTGTGTCCTCAGCTGACCTCCCTTTCCTCTGCTGATGGTTTCTTGCAATCTGGCTTCTGTCAGTAGTTCAGCATTAGAGACCCGGGACTGTGAGCTTGTATAATATTGGAGCTTCTGGGTCAGTCCTCGATGAAAACTCTTAGCCTCAGCCAAATCATCTGGTATCAAGACAGCGCCATATTTGCTGAGTCGACTAAACTTGGCATCATACTCGTCCACTGTTCGGTTCCCCTGTTCCAAGTAAAGAAACTTATCGTACAATGCATCTCTGACGGTGTCTGGGAAGTACTTCCTCTCAAAGCACTCCAAGTACTGCTTTCAAGTCTGGCATGTACCTAACTGGCGCTCCATGGATTCCCACCAGTGATAAGCATTACCATTTAGAAGTGTCCTTACACCCGTCATCTATAGGTCCGTAGGTAACTGTGATGCCTCCAATAGCTTCTGCGTGTGAGTGGTCCAGTTGGTAGTCTCCTCCGGGCTTTTAGTGCCTTTGTACGGCCTCAGACCCATCTGAATAAAGTCCTTTACTGAACCTACTCTAGCTCGAGGTACTGGAGCTAGTGCTTGAGCTGGTACAGTAGCCTGTGCAGATATCCTCTCAAGTGCTACCAAAAATTCTTGCCTCTGTTCGGCTGCCTGCTGCCTCTGTTCCTGCATCATCATCTGGAAGAATTGGAACAGCAGCGCCTGGCCATCTTGCCGTACTGGGAAAGCTGGAAGGTTCCCAATAGGTAAAGCAGGAAGATCAGATGGAATTGGAGTGTGAGTCTGTCCATCTGGCCTCGGAAGTCTAGGAATCGTTGGGGTCCCTCCTTGAGTCTGACCATTGACCCCTGAAGTTGTGTCGCCATCGGCGGCAGTACATCTATTTTGCATATCCATCTCTCTGCAGGTGATGTACGAAACGATTAGAGAAGTACATGAATCAAACAAGATGCAAGTATTTAAATAGGAAGGATGAGTTTTAATCAAGCGTGGATGAGATCCTTATACTCTATTCCTATATGCAGGCTTGTTCGGTACAATGACATAACCGAGACAATATATTCTTGACCTGCATGGGCCACCACTAAAAATATATCATATTCCAGTCCCAAAATACGTAGGACTAGGAATACGTAACACGCCAGCCGTATGTATATGAACTCCAATATATGGAAACCATGTACACACGTACGCTGTACATGAATATCCAATCCACAGTGGTAATATACTGTCATAACAAGTCACACGCAAATCTATATCTCATCCACAGCATAAATAATAGATAAATGGAAATCAATAACTGAATATCAAATAAGCAGTCTCAAAGTATGATAGTCGGATGGAAACAAATCCACTGCAAATCGACTATACCAAAACTACTAAAGAGAGAGAAGAGAATAAACTCTAATATCAGAATAAATGTCTCAAAAAGAATAGCAACTGGAATATCTAAATAGCTGCAATGAATCATATATAATCCGAAGGTAAGACCTCCTCAGTATGATAGGTAGCGTCAGGTCCAGGTCCATACTTCTGCGGATACTCCTGCTCATCTATATCTGAAAAGGTACCAGGTCCTCAGAGGGACGTAACAAGATACATATAAACATGCCAATAAAGTATTGAAAATAAATATCCAATGGGGTCGTCTAACCGTCTAAGTGAATGCAGTTTGAGAACAACTTTCCACCAAGTGGGCTATCGGGCTAAAAAAATGGGATTGTAATGACTCTCTCGGAGAATCAGGGGCCTCAAAGCATGTCGTCTTTTGAACGACAGAGGCCGCCAATTGTAAATGGGGTCATCACCACCCGTATCTCCAGCGGAGCTTCCGGATTACAGAAGGAAAAAGTGTAAAGGATCCTAAATGCCTTACTTGTTGTTCTCCCCACCCAATGCTCTAAGCATGTCATATCCACGACATAATAATATCTCTAAATAACTGCCAGGTCTACTAGCATGCAAAGTTTCTATCGGCAGTTATCCCTATCCGTCGCACGACCTATACGTACCAGTGGCCAGGCGAGTACGTAAGTCCGTATCCAACATGTGACTCACACTCGTATAAGAATAGTGTCATGGCCAATGAAACATAAAATGCCTCATGAAAATGGGGTAGTCTCATAAAGTAGGTCCAATGCATATACATAAATAAAAATATAGTACGACGACACCGTCGCTGCACCCAAGTTTCCTTGGACGCATAATTTATATAACAATTTAAATATATTGACTAAAATAAAAAGAAATAAGCATACATGCATCATATAGAATGTAAAATACAGCACAATGGCAAGGTATGCTTGTCTGACAAGAAATCTGTAAAGTGTACGCGCCCAAATGTCAAGGTCACAGAATCAGAAACTAATGGCTCCTAACAAACGTCTTCGGATGCTGAAATAGACATCACCAACATTTTCAAAATTAGCAAAATAGCTAGAAATCACTACCCTTTCGTCCAATTTGGACACAGGGACAAAACAAAAATTTTAGATAAAAGTGGGGTCCACATGTGGCCTATTTTACACCGAAAAATGGGCCAATGATAACAGTCTCTAAATGGGATAAATTATAGGTCAAACAAATTCTAAATATTAATACGAACTCAACGGTATGTCCAAATGTGGAATCCGATAAGCCGAACACAAATTTGCCCAAAAAGTCAACCGTAGGGCCCGCCAATTGGCAACTTGGTCAACTATCTCAGAATTGCATAAAAATTTGGTCATAGGACCAGCGCATTATCACGAGTTCAGTGGCATAAGTTTTGTCGCAATCTGACGAGCGTGCACAAAATACGTACAGCTTTTGCAAAAGTTATGACACGAGATTTGTTCGCAGATACGGGCTGATTTTGACGTACACACGCGTCTGAATTAGTTTTTACAAACTCTCACGTATTCGGGTACACTGTGCACACCATTTGGTATACTTGGTACACAGCGGGGCGGTCCCGTTTGGCGGAGCGCGCTCCGTTTCACAAATTTTGGAAATCTAGAAAAAGTGTATTTTTGGGGTTTTCCAACGAATTTAATTCTACATACAGCAGTTAATAATTTAATGTTAATTAACAGAAATTAAACTAGGTCAAGTGGTCTCTGCATACCAAAAAGAAAAATCAGATCTCTGTGGTGGGAGATACAAATCCGAGAATATAGGTGGTCACCGCAGTTTTCTGCGATACCAAAAAGTGGTCTTTTTCCGTCAACTTGGACGCTATTTTTGCCTAGGGTTTCACGCTGTTTGAGGTCAACTATCATACATGTATTGGAGAGGGTTAAGTGGTTAACATACCGGTGAAGACGGGGTCGAGTTTGGTTCAGCGAGGTGACAGAAAACGATGATGGAACACAGGTAAGTTATTGTTGAATTCTGCAGTTTGCAGTATTGCGCGGGGTCGCGGTCGTCGTGCGATCGGTTTGGGCGGCTGGAGGCTGCTTGGCTGGGCGGTTCTGGTCGAGGGCGGCGCTCTCTCGGTTTAGATGGAAAGAGGAGGAGAAAGGATGATCTAGGGTTAGGGTTTTGTTGAAATGATATGTTATATAAGAGATCGAGAGGGTCGGGGGGGGGGTCTGTTCGTTCGCGCGGGTTGGGGGTATGCTAATGCTGTGCTGCTTTCAGCGTGTGGGTTTAACTAGCGGGTTTTGGATGGGCTTGGGTAGTTCTTAAGGATCCAATAGTTATTAAAAACCTATTTTTCTTTTCTTTTTCTTTTTTTCCAATTCTTTTTCTTTTATATATATATATATATATATATATATATATATATATATATATATATATATATATATATATATATATATATATACCCATAGAAAAATCTAGAATTATATTAATGCATACCATTAAGCTAGCAACTGTCCATAAAATAAATTCGAAAAAATTCCTAATGGCCCCATAAATCCCCTAAGTACACAAACACCTAAATTAAAAATTAAATAAAATTTATTTCTTCTAATTAGCCACTAGTTACTATAATTAAATTAATAATTAATTAAAAGGGTAAATATGATCTTTTGGATTAGGGGTTTTACAGGGCCACCACTAAAAATGTGTCACGACCCGCACCCGGATATTCGGGCACGAGTACGTGGTTACGCCCAGCCTACGCCACAGAATCGACGGTAGATCGCTGTTTGGGTCATTTCTAACTATCTAACATCTCAATAATATAATATGGTACCTGTCAATCATCTCAACTCCAATCGGAGGAGCAATATGGTATCTCACAAATATATCAATCTCAATCATAAAATGAACTAAGGAGGAAAATAGTGCACGAATGGAATAACGAAGGAAAGAAAAATATAATCCACAATATGAAATAATAGTACATCTGTGAATCACCTCAAATATAATGGTCTAATACAAGAATCACTAAACAAAACTAGACCTTCTCGGTCACTGGTACTATGTTCTTCTGCTCTAGGGGAGTGTCCTCTAAAGTCTCACCCTTCTGAGGGTCATAATGTGTGGGACACAGCTCCTCTAGCCAATCATCTGGAAAAAATATATCCAGTCAGAATTGGAGCGAAGTACATACCTCTGAAAGTAGTTTCAATAACATAATCGAGCATATATAACAAGTAATAGAAAAATATACAAGATGCACAAGTAGAAAGAATATACAATACAAGTGAACAGACAATAGGCACAATAAAGCTGGAAGTAAATACAAGAATAACTGCAAGTAGAGAACAAGAAATACTAACTATATGTTTTAGAGTGCGAGTTCGTTATGTGATTGGCTTAGGTTGTACATGAGGTATATAAGTAACTCCATTATACGTGAGATATATAATCGACATGCACATGAGATTAAGAGGGCTTTGATCACATAACCAACTCCTACTCCCCCTCCCCAACCAATACTCATAGATCCAATCCCGACACGTTACGTACATGATTACGATAGTCACACTAGCACACGAAATAGTGGATGCACAAGAAGCACATAAAAATCAATATCCGATGCACACGATGAAATACATGTCATTAGGTACCCGTTGCACACGGTAGGGGATAACACCTCCTGACGGGATCCATATAGCACCAGTCCGTGAAATCACTGTGTCAGGAATCAATATATACTAATCTAGAACATGCATATATACAATATTATGAATTAAAAACAAACAAAGAAATATACTCGCCTGAAGTCCTGACCAAAGTGTGTCTCTCAATGCCCAAGCTGGTGTCTCACAACCTATATATGGTATGTTGCATCAATACAAGGTTCAATAATGAAAATAACTGATGTTGATGCAATTCTAGGTCGATATGCCATTTCTAAGTCAAACCAATGCATTCTAGGTTGCAAGAGTCTAATGCTAAGTCACTAAGTTGATATACTATGAAACTATGCTAAGCTAGCTAAGCTATTCTTATAACTAACTATTATAGGATAACAATTTATACAATATATACATATCTCAAACTAATACATTAACTATAAGTTAACACTAAGATATACTCATCAATATGATATAAACTAACTACAATACCAAGATACTAATCCCACTGATACTAACTGATCAAAACCTTGATAAATCACACCCAAGTAATTGTTCATATAACTATTAACTAACTGACTCTAATAACTTGACTAAACCTAACCTTCCTGATCAAAATTAAACTAATACCCTATACCTAGACATTTATCTAACTTACACTAATATACCTATCACATTAACTATCCAAACATCACTTCGTCATAACCCAACACCCAACTACCAATTAGACTGAACACAAAACCTAAACACTAAAACTGCACAGTGAAAGAAGTCTGAGACTGTGCTCTGCTTGCACAGGAGATATACTGATACATGCAGTGGAGCTGCACAGGAACTGCTGAACCCGATACTGTGCAGGAAAACTGCATAGTGAACTGTTGAACCCGATACTGTGCAGGAAACTGTACAGTGAACTGTTAAACCCGATACTATGCCCTCGGTGTAGGGCACAGCAGCCCCAAGCTCTCTGCCACTGCTCGATTGTATATCAGGGAATTTCTGCTATTATTGTTAGCTTCGACAGTTGCACAGTTATGTGCCACTGCACAGTCATCCTTCCTAAGTCCCTGTCTTCAGGTAAATGAGTCTTCAGGTAGGCTTCAGGTAAATGAGTCTTCAGGTAGGTTTCAGGTAAATGAGTCTTCAGGTCAATGAGCCTTCAGGTAGGTGAGTCTTCAGGTAGGCTTCAGGTAGGTTTCAGGTAAATGAGTCTTCAGGTAAATGAGTCTTCAGGTAGGCTGTACAGTGGCCTGTATCAGTTACTGATACTGTGCTCGGTTGTTGTTTACCCCAATACAGAGTGCAATTTGCACACAGTGACTATGTTGCTGCAGTCACTTGTTCTCACTTGTTCAGTGTTGCTTTACTCTACTGCTGCTCTCTTTTCATATTGACTTGCACTTCACTGGTTCTCACTTGTAGCTGTGCCAGATCCTCTCACTTCACACATCCACACTCTAAGCACACACACAAACATATATATTCTATACACATACAAATACAATAATAACTAGATACGTATACATCTATCTATCCATATATATACATAACCTAACACAACATATAAATACGTATAGATATACAACACAAGTATACTTATATATATTCAAACATATAATCAAACACAAAATATACATACATATAAGTATACCTATATATATATACAACTATATATATACAACTATATATATATATATATATATATATATATATATATATATATATATATATAGAGAGAGAGAGAGAGAGAGAGAGAGAGAGAGAGAGAGAGAGCGAGAGATACTCTATTTTATACATATAGACACACATAAACACATAAACCCAAACTATACTATTACATACTCTATATAATACATAGATAATATATACATATATAATTATATATGCATGTATAAGCCAAACAACAAACACATGGAGCACATCGCCCCCGTATCATACTTTCTCTATGATACGCCTGCGATACGGTCCTATTATAGCAAATTGAGCCAAATAACAAACACGTGGAGCACATCGTCAATCGATACTCTCTGTCTGTGCTCTCTGCTCCTCCTTTATTTTTTTCTGATCCTTATCTCCTGTGACCAGAGGTTCCTATTTATAAAGATCAGTCACAGTAACTGTCCAGTCGACGTAGAAGCCAAACTGTGGAGAGAGTTGTACCTTTTATGCGGCGGTTATAATAACTGCTACCCACGTTCGAATAATCCTCTGAATCCGCGTATGACACGTGTCCCATTATGAGGTAACGTGTATAACTGTCTCTCGAAGATTATAGCATGCAAGCTACGTAGGTAACTGCCCCTCGCGTAGAGATGGTTGGCATAAAATCCAAATAGCTGTCTTGTTGGCGTAAAAGCCAAATTCTGCGTAAAGCTTGATGCTGCATAAATAGGTAACCAGCGTAAACTAGCCAATTATCCTTCCTGACTGAGGTCTTGAGCGTATTCTGGGCTAAATAGCCCTATTACATACCTTTGCAAATATAGCCTGAGTTAGCGTATTTCGAGGAGATAGCATACGGCGTACTCATATAGTTAAAAATAGCCTGATTGGCGTATTTCAAAGAGATAGCATACGACATACTCCTATAGTTGAAAATAGCCTGGTTGGTGTAACATGCAGGGATGGTGACGTAAGCGTATTAGCCCTAGTTTTAGCTCTCCCAGTCATTAAAAATAGAATAAAATCTCATGTATTAAATGCAGAGATCTACCCCCATCTCGTGCATTAACTGCAGAGATATGCCTCGAGTTCTGTACGAGATACAGCTTTTGACGTGGCGTCTGATTTTGTCTCATGTTGAGCGTAAAGACTCATTTCTGCCCATGTAGAATAGGCAGCGTATTCTTTGAATGCGTAAAAATGACTTGTATCAAAGATATGTCACTAACCGACAGCCCAGGCCTCTGTGCAGAATCATCATTACAGTCGTCCTTTCGATCGTCGTGCAGTACTCTTTGTCAGGAGTCGGGTTCACTATTTTGTCTGACAGGTTCATTCGAGAAATACGAAGAGTTTCTCGTACAACTTTACACTGCATTAAAAGTAGACATATTTTACGTCGGAGGGAGGTGTAGCAACCTTTTTACACCAAAACAGCCTGAAAGTGCTGCTTTACGCGGGCTGGTCTGGAGCTCTATTTTACGCTGAATAGCGTTGAAGCTCTGTTGTACGCCAATGGCTCTGAAGTTATATTTTATGCCACACAGCGTTGAAGCTCTGTTTTACGCGGGCTTCATGCATGTTGGGGAGTTTTACGCGTATAATTCCCCAGCGTATTTTCATGCTTCTATAAGACCCTCTTCAAAGTTTTTAAATTCCTCGTAATTTGAAATACTTTGAATGAAGCATGAAACGGTCAAATTTGACTCGTTCTGCGAGGCTGATTTTTCAGAGATATTTAGGAAGTTGTTGGGATTTGGTATATTCTCTTCTGCCTATATAAAGGCAAGTGAGTGAACCTATTTTTTCCATACTTCCTTCACCAAAAAGATGGTTGCCGAGATTTATCGACTGACCTGAGAAAGAAGAAGATTATGCTCTTCCAGCATGTAAGAGGCCGTAAAAGGAGACATCTTCGAACAAATGTCCTCTGCAACGATGGATCATGAAAGGATATCATAGCTTCCTTTGCTCGAGATAATCAGCAATTTTATATGACGATTCCTCCAGGAGAGAGAAAGGGTCTCATCGGACCACACAGCTTGCTAGCTGTATTTTCCCCTGTTATGAAGCTGGACGCAGGTGGGCAGCTTGGCCCTGTCTTCCAGTATTATGTTGGGTCTGAATCCCTAACACAATTTTAGGCATAGCTGCCATAGCGTATGGAGGGTGGGCTTGAATAATTTAAACATGTCCAATTTTGTATCCTCCCGCCATTGACCATTTTCTTGTTCATCGGCCGAAGAAGCCGATGAAGTACCGTAGAAGAAGAAAAAGATCTCCATCAAATGAGAACCCGGCGTAATAGATTCCCAACGTGATCTTCAGTATTAATGAATAATCCTTTGTAAAAAAAGGATTTCCATCATATGTAATCATGAAAAATAAAAAATCCTTTGTAAACTGGATTTCCATCGTATGTAATCATGATTAATACACTTGTCTTCTTTTACGCATTGCTGATTTGCCATATTTGTTGTGAGGAAGTCTGATAATGTGCAGCTTTGACACATTTGAGTAATTTTATGCTGACTCTGATAAACGCTTATCCGGTCACGTCCTGACTTTTACGCGTAACGGAAGATGCATAAAAAGTTTTTTAGCATTAAGTTGTCTTGAAGATCCAACTGTCATGCTATTTTTTGATGAGGAGTCACATAGAATTCTGAACTATCACTTCTCTGATACAAAAAATTTCTGTTCAGAACATCGACTTCAAGAATGGCTTCCTGAAAATTCCTCGAAACAGGGCAAGAAATGTCCGCTGAACAGGCCACGCTTGAACTTAGATGTAAAGGATTCTGGCTAGACTTCGAATAAACTTCCAATGGCCCAAGAAGAAGAGTTATCTTCAATGCTGACATCTGTGTGTTTCAGGCACTTGGAATGTTTTATAGCCAAAAAGAAGCATTTTCTGCATAAACCCTTGTAATTGACCATCTGTAGCTTCTGAGCGTAAAATCGTAGATTTATAGCTTCTGAGCGTAAAACCGTAGATTTGTAGCTTCTGAGCGTAAAATCGTAGATTTGTAGATTCTGAGCGTAAAAGCTTCTGAGCGTAAAATCGTAGATTTGTAGCTTCTGAGCGTAAAAGCTGGATCTGTTATGCAGCATGACTATCCGCTTTCCTTTTCAAATGATAGGCTGATGTGGTCCCCAATCATAACCGAATATTAAAAATCGGATTTGGTTAGGGATTCGAAGAGTTATCTGAACTCTATAAATAGCACTAGGTTGTGAGAGAAAAACCCTTCATCTGTTTCTGTAAAAACCCTTCGTCTCTTTGAGAACTCTTCATCTTCGTCTATTTTCTGAGAACTCTGAGTTTAGCCATGGCACCAAAACATCCCTCCATCGCTAAGGGAAAGAAAGTCGCCTCTTTATCTCGCTCCGCTGCTCAAGAGCGAGTGACCCCTACTAGGCCAAGCGAGCCTCATTCTGAACAAAGTGCTCCGCCGTCTAGCTGCGCTCCGGGCATCACAGGTAAAGGCTTCGAGAGAAATAGAGAACCTTCCGTACACTTTGTACGTGTATGCGCAATAATACGCCCACATTCCTAATGTGTCAGCATAAAAACTCTATATTTTTGCAGTCTGGTGTAAAAACTCAGACAGTCAAAATTTGGTGTATACTGCAAACTTTGAGTTTTACGTGCTGGATGTAAATTCCAGTGTAAAAACTCAAATTTTGGCAGTCTAGCATAAAGGCTCAGACTGTTAGATTTTGGCGTATACTGCCAACCTTGAGTTTTACGTACTGAAAATAGTTCCAGCGTAAGACTCAAGTTTTTACAGTCTGGCATAAAAGCTCAGACTGTTAGTCTTTGGCGTATACTACAAGAGTGTAGCATCTAGCGTAAAACTGACTTATTCTCTTGCATTTTGCAGTGGACCTACAGATCCCTCCTTTGGCTGAAGTGATGGGCTCTGCTGCTGGGATGCTGAATTCCAATTATCTGGAGGACTTATCCCATGTGACATTCCCCATCTCTGGAACCGAGTATCCTCAAAAAAAGGAACTCTGATCTCGTCCCAAGGAGAACGAATGCTGCTGAGTATGATCAGTGGGGAGCCCCTGACATACATAGATGGGACTGAATATAAGAAATCAGGCTTCTTATTCGAGGATGTTATCGATAAACAATCCCAGACAAAGTCCAAGAAGGAAGATTGGGTATTTTCTGCTGAGGGCACGGTCATATATCTTCCAAGGATGCCCAGAGATTACCCTATCTCGGCATTCTTCCATGCCACACATCCCAGGAAGATGGTATGGACTCTGACTCCAGATCTTCATGGACGGCCAGGGAAGATCTCATACAAGAAATGATTGAACCGAGGAGCCTTTGTGAGCAGTCCTTCAGGCCCTATTATGCCTTTCAGAGGATTACTACCGGACAACGTCCAAAGTGAAGATACTTTACTGATCCAGCCGATTCAAATAACGACTTTCTGCAATAATTTTATGGGGCAGGGAGGAGTGTACTCCAAGGTTAACCCTCGCACCAGCGGATGGCTTAGCCCCCAGAATCTTTGATTGGCCAGTTTAACTGCATGGGCCCTGAATCACTTCCAAATGGAGCTGGAGAGTATTGGCTTATTTGCGGCTGTGAGTGCCACTAGTGTTGGGCTGCCTGTCAAACCAAACTTGTTCTTAGCTTTGATGGAGCGATATAACTCGCTTACTGGGACTTTCGCCACTCCACTAGGTGAGTTGGGCTTAGCCCTTCATGAGATGGCAGATATCTCAAAGATGCCAATAGGAGACATTCCTTATGAAGAGTACGTTCCCACAAACAGGGAGCTGAGGGATATAAACCCTCGGACAGTGGCGGTGTACCAAGAGCTGATGAGCCACTATCTTGCATGCACCATTTTCTACAAAGAGCCCTCTGATTTGGCCCATAACAACAAATGGGTATCCTACCTCTTCTTCCATCAGGCCAAAAATGCTAAGCCGGACAAGGTTGTAGATAGCAGAGATAAGCCTTTGAACCTTCTGAGCATGCTTAGTGCCAATACAGTCGATGATCTCATTGAAGACACAGGGGCTTCAGATTATGCTCTCGATACGGAGATAGGGGGTTATCCTGCAGGCACTAAAGCCTACAGTTATATAAGGCATTGTCGCAAGCCTCTGTCAAGGAAAGCTCAACTGGCTGGCTTCCTCTCTGTTTGGTTACGCCGATGGGTAGTGCCTGGCATCGCATCTGCGGATCGCATCCATTATAACACCTTATGGCCCGCAGTGCGTTTGGTGTTTGGAGCAAGATTGGGCCTGCTTCCTGCCATGGTATGCAGGATACAAGCTAGCCTGAGGGCCATTACTGATGGGCTGCTGGCTGATGATACACAGCGTGAAGGATATCCCAGAGTGGAATTACCATTCTTATATCTGATGGGATGATTGATCCTTCACAATACCAGAGTGATGTCTCCCGAATCTGCCAGCGGTTCGGGAAGTAACTTCTTGTTGAATTACAAGAATTCCTTTTGGAATGTGACTAGCGTCATTGATTGTCGACTAGCACTAAATTTTGCCTATAGTTGGAAGTTCTTCTGCATCGTCCTCCCTGTACATATCAATCAACAGGGGATAAAACTTCAGGATACGGGTCAGGGGAAGACTATTCTTTCTCTTGAAGCCTTTTACTGGTTGGTCTGCATTAGACCTTCCCACCTGCTGCACAGAAGTGAGGACCACTGCTACTTAGAGCCTTATCTGCCCACCCGGTTCGTCAGGCAATTTGGGTACGACCAGATGCACGTGGGGAATCCTATCACCAGCTTCAAGTTCAAAGGTGGACTTATCGACGGAGCCAGAGGATGGCGATATTTTATCATGGGTTGTACCGGAGTAACCTTTGCTGTGCCCGCGACTTCTCTCTCCATGGAGTTGCGCATTCTCCATTCGTACGCGCATTTTTATGCGTCCATCAATACCTTCCATTATGATTTTGATGTACATGAAAGTTTTAGGATACCTTTCCATAGGTCCACTGGAAAGGAGAAGATACCGTCTGTTTCCTCGGATAAAGGTAATGAAACCACCGGTGCAGACGACTATTTGCTGATTGTACCGAGAGGCGTAATAGCTCCGCCAGCAGAGCCTCTCATAATCTCCAATAAACGAAAGGCTTGTCACCACCCTATTTCCAGAGCCGGATATTTTTATTATTATTTTAATTTGGGTTAATTGTGTATTATTTTTATTTAATTATATTTATATTTAATTAATGATTGTATTATTTTTATTATTTTTATATTGATTATTTTAGGATTTTGGCTAGCCTGGACCCATGTCAGACCCTAGTGGACCCATGTCCGACCCAGCCCACACCCCTATGAGACCTATTTTTGGAGTTTAGAATATTTATTATATTTTTAGTGGGTTAGTTGGAGAGATTTGGAGTTAGTTTGAGTGCTTTTGGAACCCGTAACCCAAAACTGAGGTACGGGAGGGCATTTTGGACATTTGCCAACTTGTGAACCCTTATTAGTGTAGTGGTCGGCCCCTAACTCATTCCCAGACCCCTACCTGACCAGCACACAGCAGCTCCCCCTCTTCTTTTTCTTCACTTCTTCACTTCTTCTCCTTCCCCACTACTTCTTTCTTCTTCCTTCCTCTTCCAAGTAAGTTCTTCTTCATTTTTCTTCCTTTTTTCTTCCATTCTTTCTTCCTTATGTGAACCCTAACCCTACATTCTTCCCTAACCTAGGTGGGTAGAGCTTAGATTTGGTGTTGGAGCTAGATTTGGGAGCTTGGAAGCTTGGTTTGGTGGATTTGGAGCTTTTTGGAGACTTTGGCTTGGGATTCCAACTCCCAAGAGGTAAACCCTAATTTTCTCCCTTGTAATTACTTTTATATAGTGTAATTAATAGTTTAGAACCTTCCTAGATCCTTAGGCTACCCGTGGGAGAAAGTTGGAACTAGTTGGGTTGTGTTTAGAGACATTAACACTAGGTTTTGTGTCAATTTCGGGTGGAATCCGAATTTGGCCCAATTTTGGATGATGCCATAGGTTAGACGGACCTAGGTAGACATTGTCGGGTGTCTTGAGGGTGAGTGCGTGTCTCCGTTCGGACACGGGAAGCCGTATCTCAGAGAAACGGGCATTTCGGGCGAATTTGGGGTTTTCGTCGTCGCCGGTTCTAAGTGCGTACGCGTTTTCGCCACGAGCCTAGAATCGATGGGGTAGCATTTTTTCTAGGATCTAGACATCGTTTAGAACCTGTGGGTAAAGTTTGGGCCGATTCTGAGTTGGTTTGGTGTGCGTTTCAGGAGGTTTTTCGAACCGCACACCGCGTGTTCGTCGAAATAACCGAACGGCCATTTCGGCGTGGTTTCTTAGTTTCAGGCTTGTGCACGCATTGGGTTAGTATCTGGGAGTGTGTGCTAGAATGCTCAGGCTATATTTTATATATTTATAGGTGTTTGTGTGTGTCGGGGTCATTGGGCGTGCGATGGTGAGCGTTGTGGACGTTGTGTGCGTTGTGTTGTGTGTTGTGTCTGTGTGGTGTTTATATATATATATGTATATATATTTATGTGTGTGTTCTATATATATATTTATATATGTATATGTTTTTATGTATATGTGAGTGTGTTAGTGAGTGCTTGTGTGAGTGTGGGTTGGTGCTAGTGTATGTGTGTAGGTGAGTGTGTGTGTGAGTGTGAGTGAGTGTTTATATATATATATATATATGTATATGAGTTTGTGTGTATATATGTATATATATTTATATATATATGTAGGAGTGTTTGTGTGTGTGGTTATGTATTAGTGAGTGTGTGTGAGAGTGTGTGTGTGAGGGTGTGTGAGAGTGAGTGTGTGTGAGTGAGGGTATATATATATATGTTTGAGTGTGAGTGTGTATATGTATATATATATATATATAGATATATGTGTGTATATATATATAGACATGTGTTTATATGTATAAGTGTGTGTGTGTTAGTGTATATGTTAGTGTTTGTGTGTATATAAATATATATGTTAGTGTGTGTGTGTGTAGATATATAAATATATATATAGTGTGTGTGTATATATATATGGTTGTATATATATATAGATATATGTATATATATGTGTGTCTGTATGTGGTCGTGTGTGTGTGTTTGTGTGTGGTGCGAAGGGGGGGTGGACTGAACGCACAGCAGACTGCAGCAGCTCCAGCGAGCAGCGCACGCAGCAGTAGCCGCTGCAGCAGAACGCGCAGCGAGCAGCAGCAGCCCCGCAGGCGCCGCGGCGCGTGCCGCGGCAGCAGATCGCTGCAGCGCTCGCGCAGCAGCAGCTTCAGCAGCAATGGCAGCCACAGCAGCTTGCTTTCGTAGCGAGCGCAGCGCGTGGCGGGAAAGTAGCAGCTGTAGAGTAGCGTGAGAGTGAGGGAGATCTGCTTGTGCATAGATAGATTGATGGATAGATGGATTAAGAGATAGATAGATTGATAGATAAATAGGTAGTTAGATAGATAGTTTAATGGATAGATAGATCTATAGATAGTTGGATAAATAGATACATAGATAGATGGATGCCTAGATAGATATATAAATAGATAGATAGATATATGGATAGATAGATACATGGATAGCTAGATTGATAGATAAATATATAAATAGATAGATAGACATAGATAGTTAGATATATAATTACTTAGATATATTAGATAGTTAGATAGGTATTAGATAGTTAGATTGTTAGATACATAGATAGGTAAATATTTAGATAGATAGATTAGATTGATAGATAGCTAGATAGTTATTTAGATAGATAGATAGGTAGAGGGATAGCTAGATATATAGATCTATATGTATAGATATATACATATAGCTAGGTAGATAGTTTAGATATCTAGATATAGATATACATATATATATATTTATGTATAGGTAAGGTAAGGTATTGGGTATATATATATATAGGTATATCCATATATGTATTAGATATCTATATTTTAGCCTAGATTATAGCTAGATATATATATATCTATATACTTAGATAGCTACTAGATAGCTAGTTAGAGGGGTTTGAGAGCGGTATCTCAATACCTTGAGATACCGAGGTATCTCAATACCTTGAGATATCCAAGGTATTGAGTTTCGAACGGGGTATTTGAGCAATAGCCTAGGAAATGTATTGGAGTGATTTTTATATGCTTATGTGTATATATTTACACGTGCTAGCATAAGTTTTAGCGGGTTTAGGCGGGGTGCGTGGCCTAGGGCGAGGTATCGGATACCGAGGGTATCCAGGTATCTCGATTAGGCGAGTTTGTGAGTTTAGTACCTTAATGAGCTCGGTTTGACCTAGAATTTCAGGGGCACCCTAGTTTGACCTAGCTTTGACTATAATTGTCTCTGTTGACCGTAAAAGTCAACGTTTGACCTAGTTTTGACCTAGAGTTAACTTTTTGGACATTGGGTTGACTTTTTGATCCAAATTTTACCGGTTTGACCCGTTCGACCTAGAATAGCCCTAGAAGCCTATTTTTTGTTATTTTATATCTGTTTAACTCTTTAGAACCCTGTTTAATCTTGCTTTTTGTAATAGGTCCTTGTGATACCGGTTCGGATCGCCAGTTGCTCAGGACGTCAGGCGAGTACATTCTCTGATAGTTTTTATTATCTGATGATTATTATGATTCAGCTTCTAGTATAGTATCATCTGATTATTCTGGCATAACACGGGACACTGACATGTATTTCTGAATTCATTTACTTGCGACACGTATATTTCATATTTCTGGCCTATATTCTTGAATTACCTACTGGCATCAGCTACAGGCATCACTCATGTTTCAGGTTGGACTCATCTTGATTTACGTGTCGGATCTTGGATTCACTTGTACTAGTCGGGGCGAGAAAATACTCGAGTAGACATGTAAACATTCCCATCTAGAATCATCAGGAATCACTACCTCTGGTCTAATCTGTAATGATAGCAGTCGCGCACCTAGTGCGCAGTGAGCCGTACTTACCCCTAGCCGTTTACATGTCGAAACAAGTATTTCAAAGACACCGAGTTCATTCTTTATAGTTTGGACTCACTTGCATTTCTTGCTGGTCTCACTTACATATTTCTGGACTTGACTCACTACATGTATTTCATGCTGGACTCACTACACGTTCTTGTGCACAGACTTACGCTTAGCTTAGATTTCCTGTATCTTGCAGTTATTACTATCTTGCTCTGATATCCATGCATCTTTACCTTTATGCACCAGTGATTTATATATTTCTTATTTCATACTTGCTTCATTCTTCTTGCTACTTGCTATGACTGTTTTATAGTTTTTATCATTTAAATGGAACTGCTGTTAGAGATGTACTTGCTCCAGTCCTGACTGGACATATTTTTCAGAGTATCCGGAGGATTGGTGTCCGACGTTTTATGGACCTAAGCCTGTCGATGGTGCAGACAGGGACCCTCTAGTTTAGGGGTGATTTCCGGGATTGGTAGCCGGGATCACTAGGACCTTGTTATTGTTTATTAGCTTTTAGCACCGGATTTGTCTCCGATTTTGGATTGAGACCTTGTATTGTATATTATTTTGGATGATGTATTATTATTATTGATGTTGTGGTTGTTGTAGTAGTTGTTGTTGGTTAGACTTTGGAGTTGTTAGTCTTCTTTGTTATCTTATCGTGCTTAGATTCGTGATTGAGTACTTGATTATCATTATGATATTGCTCCTCCGTTTGGAGTTGAGATCTTTACAGGGATATATATTGATTGCGTGAGATTGTTATCTAGATAGTTGACCAAGACAGCGTTCTACCGCCGATGCTGCGGCGTAGGCTGGACGTACTCACGACTCATGCCCGATTTTTCGGGTACGGGTCGTGACAGGCTTCCACCCTGAAAGAGCCTTCCCCCCGCAAGAAGAAGTAGACTGTCAGAGGTCCTAAAAAGACTTCCACCAAGAGGGCCTTTAGGAGTGAGCCTATTATTTTCCCTGTTGGGGATAATTCTTTGATCAGAGGTCCTTCGTCTTTTAGAGAGGGAACCTCCACAGCTCCATCTGACAGTGTTGGAGATTCTTTGCTCGCGATTGCTGCCGCTACCACCGTTACTGGTAGTACTTCGAGATCGCCTTCGAGGCCGAGCATAATAAGAACCAATATACCTTTATCCAGACAAATAGTGGGAATAACCCCTCCTTCGTTTATAAGTATTTCCAGCGAGATTCTATCCGATGAACCTCGAGTGGATCTGGGTGACGACTGGGATGACTACCCTCAAACGTCAGTTGGTGCACCCTCTTCTCCATGTATGACAGCTTGTTTAGCATTATTAAGAAATAATTTAGCTATACAGGCTGTAGACGCAATATACATACCATCGGCTATGGGTAAATGTTGTCTTTACACTTCTTTCAGAAAAATTAATATCAAATTGATATTAACTTTCTCTTGTCTTCTTTTCAGGCGAAGACATCTCTGGGGAGGGCAGAGTTGACACAACTTTTGACTTTATTGTGGATCCAGCTAATGAAATGGCGGTGCCCGACGTCGAAGAAGCATGCTTTGAAGTTGCCGATCTTTCATCCGCAACATTCTTGGGTGTCATCCCGCTAGTAGCAGTTCAAATAACATCAGAGGAGGATGAGCCCATTATCTTGACTGTGCCTCCTTCGTTGAGTATGCCATAAATTTAACCGTTACTGGTGTCCCTTCTTTTGTTACACCATCCGTTGAAGCAATGACTGTGGCAACATCCTCTGCAGTCATTCCAGAAAGAAGATTTACCGGTATTGCAGCCACTCCCAGCGTACATCTGATCTTTGTTATGCTAGTTGAACAATACACTAGCATATTCTACCGCACTTTGAAAGAATTGATATTTATAGTACTGGAGAAGAACCTAGGCTTTGATGCTCTGAAGACATCCTCCAAGCTTACTATAGTGCCGATTAGAAATTTTAATGACGCTGAAAGAGCTGATGCCCTAGAGCAAATAGTTAATGGTTTAGAACAATCCATTAATGAATATTTGTAACTATCCGGAGGCAGCATCGACGATCTGGTTCAGGCTGAGTATGACTTCCTAGCTGCGAAACTTGCTCAGCAGATAGAATCTCTAAACAAATCCATCCAGGAACAACAACAAGAGATGGATAAAGAGCAAGCAGTATTAGTGGAGAGTATTCCTCAGCTAGCTAAGTGTTGCGCAAAATGTGAGGGGTACGAAGTGAGGGTCCAAGAATTGGAAGCTGAACTAGCCCAGACAAGGGAGAAGCTTCTCAAAGCATTATTAGTCCGCAATGTATTGAAGGGCCAAGTTGATACAACTAAACAGAACTTGACACATGTGGGTGTCATCCACACAAGTTTTGTTGATTCTCTGTCCGAACTATCTCACTTGAGCAATGACGAGGCAAGGTTGGAACGGGCTCGCGCTAATATTTTGAACTCCAGGAATGAGAAGATAGCTTCTTTGGTGAAACAGATTCGCAATTTAACTGCTCCTCCTCAATGATATACTTTTTTGCTTCTTTTGTAATCTGCTATTCCCAGAGATAATAAAGATATATTTTCTGACTTTGTGGACCTATCACTTTGGAATATAAATGATAGGCTAGGGTAAAAGTGATATCAGAGATAATATGGACGTGATATACTTTCGGTAAATTTTAGCTGGATATATCTATTCAGAGGTTATATGGACATGATAGAATATGATCCAACTAAATTTGTATACAAAATACTATCAGAGGTAATATGGACGTGATAGGTTTTGAAGTTTCAAATTAGTTAAACATATCTATTCAGAGGTCATAAAAATATGATAGAATATGATCCAACCAGTCTTTGTACGTAGTATCGTCAGAATGAGATCTTCATCATACTCTGTGAAGCAAGGGAGATTAAGCATAGTACTTCTTCAGAAATTTGTCGTTGATAGGAGCCATTATCAAATCTCCATTAGGCTTGGCTAATCTGTAAGCACCATTTAAAAATGTCATTTTAATCACATAAGGGCCCTCCCACTTGGGCTAGAATTTGCCCTTACTTTTGTGCGTAATGATCATTGGCCTCTTCACAGCTAAAACTAGCTCACCAACTTTGAACACTCTTTCCTTCACTTTTTGGTTAAAAGCTCTGGAAATGCGTGTCTGGTAGAACGCAATGCGCTGTTGAGATTGAAGGCATTTCTCGTCTAATCCTTCTAGCTCTTGAAGCCTTAAGTGATCATTATTTTCCTGAGTTAACTCATTAGCCACTGCTATTCTGAGTGATGGAATTTGGACTTTAATGGGGAGAACTGCTTCACACCCGTAAACTAATGAAAATGGGGTACAACCCGTTGGTGTTCGTACCGTTGTGCGGTATACCCAGAGACATTCCCCCAGTCTCTCGTTCTAATCTCTTTTCTTCGAAGAGACAAACTTTTTCAAGAGTTTGATGATGGTTTTGTTGAAGGCTTCCGCCAAACCATTAGCAGCAGGATTATATACCATTGAGGCCACATTTTGTATCCGATTCTTATCGCAAAATTGGTAAAACACTTGGCTGATGAATTGAGGTCCGTTGTCATGAATTATCCTTCGGGGTATCCCAAAGAGATAAATTATATGGTGCTTGATAAAGCTGATCATGTTGGATGTCTTTACCTCAGCAAGAGGGATCGCCTCCACCCATTTGGAAAAATAATCGGTGATAGCCAATATGAACCGATGTTCTCTAGAAGACGACGGATGAATAGGACCAATGATATCTATATCCCATGCTTCAAAGGGCCATGATGCAATAGTAGGATATAAATACTCAGAAGGCTGATGTATAAAATTTGTATGAACCTGACAGGCTTTGCATTATCTTGCATATTTTACGGCATCTGCAATCATAGTAGGCCAGTAGTAGCCCATCCTCCTGATACAATCCTGTAACTTAGAACCGGGTTGATGTGCTCCACATACACCGTCATGAGTTTCTCGGATAACCCATTTTGCCTCATCATCAGAGAGACATCGTAACAGTAGTCCATCGTATGTTCGACGATATAGACTTTGTGAAGAAGCATCAAAATAGAAACACAATGATCATCTTTTGATAGATACTGCTTTTTTAGGATCCTCTGGTAAGATTCTGTATGACACAAAGTCTATAAAGGGACTTCTCCAATCTCTCTTAGGAGGAACCGTGTTTATAGCGTAGCTGCGTTCTATGTGAAAATTATTTTTCACAAAGAATAAATCTCTGTTAAGAAGGATCACCTAATTCTGCTTTCTTATAGGAATAGCTAGATCTGCAGCTAGACTGGCCAGAGCATCAGCTTCCAAAATTTGAGATTAAGGCACATGCTCTAAAAAGAATCCTTTAAAAGATATGGCTATCTCGACCATTGTTTGGCGATAAGGAATAAGGTCTGGATTGCGGACTTCATATATTCCCCTGACCTGATTGACGCAGCTGAGAATCACCAAAAGCTTCCAGGTATTCAACATCCAATTCCTTCGTGACTTGAAGCCCGATGAGTATGGCATTATACTCTGCCACATTATTAGAGCAGGGTTCGCTAAAAGAATATGCTCTGTAGATGACGAGTTTATCAAGAGTCACCAGAACTATTCCTACTCTTGAAACTATATTTTCCTTGGGACCAGTCCTGGAAGCACCATCGAATAATAGCTGCCATGTATCGCCTTCCATTGCCGAATTACATTCTGTAACTTCGTCGGGAATGTCCTCATATAATTTAGAGATTTTCGGAATCGGATGGGCGGCTAAGAAATCAGCCAAGGCTTGACCTTTCATGGACTTCTGAGGGACGTACACCATATCATACGGTGTTAATAACATCACCCAAGTCGCGAGTCAAGAATTAAGAACACTCGGCTTATTCATCAATACCCGAAGATGATTGATTCTGGAGATGATATGAATAGTTTGGCCCGTCACGTAATATCGCGTCTTCTGAATGGCAAACATTAGGACCAAGCATTCTTTTTTCACTGGATTGTACCGGTGTTCAGCTCTGGAAGTTTGGCAGCTGAAGTGTCTGCCGTTGCTTCCCCCTGTTTCCCTCCATAGTCCTTGAGGTAGGCTTTCCCTGACCGGGTTCCGGTTGCCAAAGTCTCTTCCTCTGATGCCGGGGATATACCAACCATATGGCATGGTTTACCTCTTGATTTCTTCTTAGACTTAGCTTTAGCAGCTTTAGTCTCTTCCTCAATTTTTGACACCAGATCAAGATGAACCCACATGATCACTCCACGCTTGGTAGTTAGGGGTACTAGGTCATGATTTTGACCCCTGGTCGAAGAGAGATTAACAATGTTCATCATCGTCCGTAGAATAGGTACCACACCATCCGGGACTTCCTGAGGGGACAGATTGCCAAACTGGAGTGAGATCATGTTGGCAGTGACCGTCTTCTCGCTATTACGCAGAGTGATAGCCTTGGCATCGATCAACTCCTGGATTTTCCTCTTTAGTACATAATATGCCTTTGTGGGGTGATATATGTATCTGTTGAAAATGTAGTACTTAGGGTTATTGATAATGCCGACTTTATTTGGCCGCTTTACCTCAGGGAGAGTAAGCTTGCCATTTTTGACTAGACAATCGAATATGCTCGAAATATCGTCGTCGTCAAAAGAATATTCTTCTTTAGGCCTGAAAGTCCCAGGATTCGTCTGTATAGTAACTGGAGTATGTTGCTTGGACGTGTTGATCGCCAAAGCTTCCTTTCCTTTGGAACTACGAGTATGGTCGCTATTAGAGGATGACCGCTTCCCTCTATCAGAGGTAGAGATCATGATTCCATTGTCACACGCCTTCCGACTGTTATCTTCAGCGGTTACCGCTGAGATGATAAACGAGGGCCAATCATGGAACTGATATGGTCCTGTGAACACTGAGATCAGTGGAAGAAGGTTCTTCCTGTAAATATCTACCAAGGCTGAATCCGGAACTCTTGGAGGCATCTGGAAAGTAGTCTGACGAAAACGTTCAATAAAAGTACGAACGTTCTCTTTTTTCTTCTGCTTAACTTCGATGAGTGATGACATAGACATGTCTATCCCTCCTTCATAGAATCGAGCGAAGAACAGGGTCTTAAAATCATCAAAAGAAGTAATACAGTTATCCGCTAGGCTACGGTACCATTGGTAGGCTACTCCAGACAGACAGCCCTTAAATACCCGAGTGAGAAGTGCGTCATTCCCCTGCAGCAATACCGTCATCATGCTGAAGTAATTCATATACTGGCTTGGTGACATCTTTCCCTTAAACAAAACTATAGCCTGTGGTTTGTATTTTGGTGGGAAAGGGATCTCATCCCAGACAGCTGGGTATGGCTGGTTGATTCCCAACTTCTTGAGCTGATCCTTATGCTTCAAGGCATCAAATTGGGCTTTCAATTCCTGAACTGCCTGCATCAGATCTTCAGCTGGAAAAGGGACAGCAGAGGGGTGAGAGGTCGGTTGTATTATAACTCCAACAGGAGGCAATACATTCTCCAGGTTAAGATATTGAGGAGTCGTTGACTCTTGATTTGGAACAAGCTCCAGACTTGCGTTGGATGGTAGCATGTCCACCCCCACACGTAGTTGAGTCGGAGGAACCGATGCTTGGGCTATAGTAGCTGTATGTTGAGTCACCATCATCTGGCGTATACTCTCCATCATGGAATACATCTCTTTAAGCGATGCTTCCAATACAGCGATGCGTTGCTCAATACTTCCTGGTGGGGAAGCCTCTTCATGTTCATCTCCAATAGCATAAACTCCCATTTCTCTGGATGCTACTGAGGGACTGGTATAGATCTATGTATAGATCGAGTCTATACTGTCAATATCACATTCAGGAAACTGGCGACCCCCAGTGTCAGAATCGGAAGAATATGAAGCTGATTATCGTGACCTCGAGCGAGTGTTTCGAAAAACACCTGCTTCAATATTCTCAAGGAGTCTGTCAAATCTCCTTTGGCTTAGAGTTCTAGAGGGATAACGTCTTGAACTTGACCTTCCTCTAGGAATGTGTGAAGCCATATTTACTGATGAGAATGTCGGTTCTTCTTCCTATAGGGACAAAGAGTAGTTCAATCGGTCAAAAACTGACCGTTTTGCCTTAGAACAGCAGTAGTTAACTACAACTTTATGACTATTACAACAATGCTCCCTAGGGGGTGTAATAGACATATTAGAAGATTTCCTGTCTTTGCGTGTCTGGATCAAGAAATCACACAAATCAGGAGGATTAACAGAAGAAGAAGAAGAAGGCTTATTCTGCCTTTTTACATCAGTAGGGGCGTGGAGATTGGGAACCATAACTCTCTCCCTGCCATAAGAATACAACAGTTCAGCCATGTGAGTAACATACGATCCATCATCCATCTGACGAGCATATTTTCCCATGAAATGGGTCTTCTTTACGCGGATGGGCTTATCCTGGCATAATCTGGAGCTTTGCACAGGTTCGCGTAAAACGGGGAGAGTCCTCAAATGGCCTCCAGCGTCACGCGTATTCTGAAGAGTGGGCAACTTTTTCTCTTGGTGGCGTACAAGCCTAGAGGTTGGGAGTCTCTCCACTTATTTTCCCTTGATGTGATCAAAGGGACCATCTGCCTCATCGTAGATGGGAGATATATTTTTACACGTAGGGTGCGTTTGAAGTTTCTGAATTGGCGCTGAGGCCTTGTCAGAAATTTTGTCTGTCACATCACAGACGGGAGACGAAGTTTTATGCGCAGAGTGCGTTCTAGACTTCTGGATTGGCATTGGGGCATTGCCAAAAGCTTTGTCTACTATGTCACAAACTGGAGACAAAGTTTTACGCACAGAATGCGTTCTAGACTTCTGGATTGGCACTGGGGCATTGCCAGAAGCTTTATCTGCCACGTCACAGATGGGAGACGGGTTTTTATGCACAAGACGTATAGGTTGTGATGTCACAACCTTGTTGATCGGAGAAAAAGAGCCTGTAGGAAGGGTAGAGGATGTCCGGGGCATCCATACTTTACGCAGCTTCCTGTTATCCTGGACAGAGAGGGAATGAGAGCTACCCCCTACGCGAAGCATGTCTTCATAAACAGATTGGTCGAATTGGATGACAAAAGTCTTCTTCGTCGATCTGACGGATACATCATCGTGTTAAGCAATGGCTTTCTCATCAGATGAGAAAGTAGTCCCCAGCAGAGTCGCCATCTTGTGTTTGATGATAAACAAAATACTGAAACTAGGTTTATACGAAACCCTTTCTTTGTTTACAAACAAGAAAAAAAAGAAGTACAATTAATCCTATACGAGGATGTTAAGTAAAAAAAATAATTCTGGGGAAAAATTGCTGTAGGAGTCTGATCTACGGTTGATCACTTTGTCTCTTGGACCACACGATGATGAAGAAGTGCTGTAGAAGAAGAAGAAGCTTCAAAGGTTGCAAGAGGGGTTCGTTGCCAAAGTTGTCAATCAACACTCTCTATCTGTGCTCTCTGCTCCTCCTTTATTTTTTTTCCGATCCTTATCTCCTGTGACCAGAGGTCTCTATTTATAGAGATCAGTCACAGTAACTGTCCAGTCGGCGTAGAAGCTAAACTGTGGAGAGAGTTGTACCTTTTATACGACAGTTATAATAACTGTTACCCACGTTCGAATGATCCTCTGAATCTGCGTATGACACGTATCCCATTATAAGGTAACGTGTATAACTGCCTCTCGAAGATCACGGCATACAAGCTACATAGGTAACTACCCCTCGTGTAGAGATAGTTGACATAAAAGCCAAATAACTAGAGATAGTTGACATAAAAGCCAAATAACTGTCTTGTTGGCGTAAAAGCCAAATAGCTGTCTTGTTGGCGTAAAAGCCAAATAGCTATCTGTCACGACCCGTACCCAGAAAATCGGGCATTAGTCGTAGGTACGTCCAGCCTACGCCGTAGCATCGGCGGTAGAACGCTGTCTAGGTCAACTATCTAGATAACAATCTCACACAATCAATATATAAACCTGTCAAGATCTCAACTCCAAACGGAGGAGCATATCATAATGATAATCTCAAGTACTCAATCACGAATCTAAGCATGATAAGATAACACAGAAGTCTAACAACTATAAAGTCTAACCAACAACAACTACTACAACAACCACAACATCAATAATAATACATCATCCAAAATAATATACAATACAAGGTCTCAATCCAAAACCGAAGACAAATCCGGTGCTAAAAGCTAATAAAATAATAACAAGGTCCTAGCAATCCCGGCTACCAACCCGGAAATCACCCCTAAACTAGAGGGTCCCTATCTGCACCATCGACAGGCTCACGTCCATAAAACGTCGGACACCACTCCTCCGGATACTCTGAAAAATATGTCCAGTCAGGACTGGAGCAAGTACATCTCTAACAGCAGTTCCATTTAAATAATAAAAACTATA
>JAYESA010000102.1:392500-417500 GCA_036927795.1 Iris macrosiphon | reverse complement strand
CGATCGTCGTACAATACTCTTTGTCAGGAGTCAGGTTCATTATTTTGTCTGACAGGTTCATTCAAGGAATACGAAGAGTTCCTCGTACAACTTCACACTACATTAAAAGTAGACATATTTTATGCCAGAGGGAGGTGTATTAACATTTTTATGCCAAAACAGCCTGGAAGTGCTGCCTTACGCAGGCTGTTCTGGAGCTCTATTTTATGCTAAATAGCATTGAAGCTCTGTTGTACGCCAATGGCTCTGAAGTCATATTTTATGCCACATAATGCTGAAGCTCTGTTTTACGCGAGCTTCATGCATATTGGGGGGTTTTACGCGTATAATTCCCCAGCGTATTTTTATGCTTCTACAAACGCATCCCGGGGGACACGTACAAGTCTAATACCTTGATTATGAATAATACGTATAGAAATTAGAGTATCTACATGTCCGTGTCACCATGTGATATGCACATGGCCCTGTGTCGAAAGAAAACCCCCAAAATCGACCTTTTTATTAAAATGATGAGATTTGGCCCACACGTATCCAATTGTGGACATGACACAAGCTACAAATAAACAATCAAGTGTCAAATAGATCTTATTAGATCCATTGACAAGCACTACATGTGCCAATCTCAGAATTCCCCCAAAATGGCACCAATTTGGTCATAACTTCCACCGTAGGTCTCCAAATGACTCCAAATCAAATCCTGTGGCATGTGGGATGGTTTCTTATGGTAAAATCTTAGATCTATAATCTATTAGAAGGAGAAAAACTAATTTATACCTATTTAGAGATGGATTCCCAATGAAAAGGTCCCAAATAATAAGTAGCTCCTCTCCTTATAGATCTTGGCCTCCTCCTCCTTCCTCCTTGCTCTTTGCTTTTAGATCCTTGATGTAGAGGTTTCAATGATGAATTTAGAATGAGTTTGGTGAAGATTTGGTGGAGAAATAATGAGGGAATGGAGGGAAAATGGAAGAGAGAAATGTAGATCTAGAAATTTGGGGAAAAAATAAAATGAGAGCACTCTCTCTCCTCCCAATAATGGCTGGTCATAAACCTCTCCCCAAATAATGTACAAAGTCATAATTATCCCTTGGGGCCTCTCATAAAGAAATAATTTGGGAGAGAAGGTTCTAGTCTAATAATTTTACTAATTAATCAAGTTTCTAATTCCATGGGCCTAATTTATGGGCTCAACTTAGACTAGTCCAAAAGTTTGTTCATGCTCTCTAATTAAATTGTTAGGTCCACTAGACAAGTCCAAAATAAGTCTATACTATCCACAATTAATAATACAATAATAAATAAATCATGTCATGCATAAATATTAATTATAAAAATTCTAAAATAATTAATACCCATTGATAATTACTAAACTATCCTTGGATGAAAATATGAGGGTGACATGGGGTTCTCTCTCTCTCTCTCTCTCTCTCTCTCTCTCTCTCTCTCTCTCTCTCCTCTTTACTTTTATTGCAATTATAGATCTCCAATTGTGTTCTTCCTCAATTCATTCACCCCTCCACAAAATTTACCCCAATTCACTCTCATTTTCTTCCATTTTTATCATCTAAGGAGCCTTGGATCTTGTATTGCAAGGACCACTTAAAAAAGAATGAGTTTGTTAGGAGCTTGTGTCATAATTGTGTCCAATTAATTTATTCATTGGGAATCCATCTTCCAATAGGTAAAATTCTAAATTTTTTCTATATTGTAGACTCTAATTCATACATTTGATCATTAGGAACTCTCCATGGCTTAGGGCTACCCATAGAAAGAAGTTCTAGGCCCAATTGACCTTTATTGTGACTTCTACATAGGTTTTTGTACCCAATTTAGGAAAAATCCCAATTTAGAAGAAATCCGAGATTGGTGCACCAAGTATTTGATATTGGGTCAACTAGGTCCAATTAGGCTTGTATTGGTTGTGTGAGGCTAGATGCGTGTCCACAATTGGATATGTTGGAGGCTGTATTATGATACGCCATGATACGTTGGTGTAGGTTTGGTAATTTCTATGGTTCTAGTGTCCATTGATGGCAATTTTTTTATATTAGATTAGATCTATTATTTTTATATGTAATTTGTGACATACACTATATTTGTGATGTGTTCTTGAGTTTGGGAGTTGGTATCAACGATTGGATGTGTATTAAGTATCATTTGAGTATTCTTACACATGAGGTATTTGTGATATGGTGTTTTATCTATATGGTATAGTGTAGTGTAAGGGGGGTTATATTTGTTGTGGAGTGTGTGCTTTTGTGTTTGTGTGTAGTGTGTGTTAGTGGTGTATCGAGTTGCACACTTGTACTAAGAGTATTGGTTGGATATGGGGAGTGCGTTCGAGTATGCACACTGGTATGATATGCACTGATGTAGAGGGATTTTATGGACTATGGGCAGTAGGAGGTTATGGTAGAGATGGAGTTTTTTGTTTGCTAGTACACATTTGTGCAAGTGTTGAACAATCTGGCCTTATGGCAGCCCAGACATGCCAAGCAACAGAGCAACAACAGTAAGATAATGAAGGCTCGAGAGGTAATCTCAAGTGGGAGCAGTGCTCAGGTGTTCAGGTAAGTTGGTACCTGAGTTGGGGTGGATTATGGTTCAAGTATATAGGTATGCAGTGGGTTCGAGCAGAGATAGCAGTGACCAACAGCAGGATTGGTACAGTGTAAGTAGTGTCCATTGCTCGGGTTAGAGAGTATCATGGAGAAATAGACTTGAAGGGGGGAGGGAAACCTGGTACGAATATATTGATATGCAAGTACTAGGAAGCTCGGGTTCAGCTGTGTTAGAGGTAGAAAAAGCATTAGTAGTAGCAATGTGAGAGGGACCTGGGTTAGGACTGCATGCAGGGTGTAGTCCAATTTCGGGCTTAAGGCACATCATATTGAGGGATACTTGAGGGGTGCAGGTATCTGATACATAAAGTATCAGTACGCTGCTAGTGCAATTAGTATTAAGTAAGAGTTTAGTTGTAAGGTCAGTTACTGCAGGTTTGTGAGGGTGCTTGAGAATCAGGATTCTGGGTTCCGATATGCAGGGAGAGGGCAAGTTTTGGGTAGTGTATAGAGGTTAATCGAGTATTGTAAATACCTAGTATCCTAGGTATTAGAGGTTGGTTTAGAGTAGTAGGATACCAAGGTAATACCAATGGTAAGAGATAGATTAGGGTATTGGTTAAGTGTGGGGTAATTTGTGTACCAGTATGTGATGTCAATGTATACACATTAGGGCAGATCAGTTGCCTGACTGAGGGAAATACCAAGTGCTGGCAGTGGTAGTAATGTGTATGGGTGACTATTGAGGGTATCTACCTGATTGTCGGTAATCCTGAGTGTAAGTCATGTGGTAGAATGTTTACATAGGTTAGTAAGTGTGTCAGTAGTAATTAGGTATTAGTAAGGTTAGTCTGGTGCAATACCAGTGAGGTATTAGAGTTAGTTACAGGTAAGTGTAGGTATGGACAGAAGAAGGGTACCTTGGAGTGGCATATGACTCTGTGCGTGAGTGTATATTGTGTCCTAGAGTAGGTATCAATATTGGTGTCCAAGTTTGAGTGTAGGCATATTAGGGTATGAGCATCCTGGGTATTGGGTACCAAGTGCTAATAGGTTTGGGTAGGGTATTACGGTACCAAATTAGAAAGGGTAAGTATTGAAGTATACTTAAGGTTTTAGATAGACATGTTAGTATAGGCTAAGGTAATATATTATAGAGATATTGAGAGTCTATAGTATGTAGATATGATGCATAGTATATAATACTAAATAGTTTGGACCTAGAAGTCTAGATATTACCTAGCATCACCTAGAAATTACTAGTTTAGACTTGTAATCAACCTAGAAGCTAGGTATGAACCAAAAACCTATAAATAACCCCGTTTGACTAGTATGTCCTAGAAATGACTTAAAAAATTATATTTTGTTCATTTTAGCTTATTTATTATTCCTATACACCAAATGACATGATATTTTATATATAGGTTTGTGTTACACCAGCTTGGACACCGAGTCATACCATTTTCTCAGGACCAGAGGCGAGTACATTCTGTGATAATTTTTATTATTTGATAATTATTATAATATAAGTATTTAGTAATATTTTACATGATTCTTGATACGATGGTACATGGATTAGTATACTTGAATCCTCGTCATGAGATGTTACTCTTTAGTGATTACCTTGTATATCTCAGTAATTTTATAGACCGTGATCACCGTGCTTGTATTGTAGAACTTGCATAGTGATTATCGTATCATAATATGTCATGATATGGATCCATTGTACTAGTCAGGGACAGAGGAAATGCTAGATGGTTATGTGATTAGAATCTTAAATATTGCATTATATCATGTAGATAATAGCCAATCATACACTCAAGTATGATTGTGTTACTATGTAGACAACAAACAATCTTAAATAATTATGTTATTGATCATGTTACTTGTAGACAACAGCTAATCATACTGATCATATGCTTGTGTTATAGCCTTGATAGTAGATCTTGATAACCCAAGCTGATCTTATATCTAACTAGTATTTCAAACACTTAGAGTAGTTACAGTTCTTCTCTATATTCTAGTTCATTACCATTATTCTATTTTATTATGATCAATTTATACTTTATTATTTTATATTATCTGTCTTTTTCCTACCACAGTATGATATTGTTTATTGCTTCTCGTCTTGTATTATATTCTCTATTTCTATTTATAGTCATTATCAATTAGCCTAGAACTGCTATTGGGTTATACTCGCTCCATTCTGATTGGATATATTTTTTTAGATGTTTGGTTAGAAAAGATGTGTCCCACATATTACTGGCCACATAATGGCGAGACCGTTGAGATAGCACCATAGAGCATGTTGAGTATTATATTTGAGACCATTATGATGTATTATATTTGAGACCATTATATCGGGGAGGCTTAGATGTCCTCATTTATGTTATTGTATTTTAAAGTTAGACATTATGACATATTATATTTGAGACCATTATATTAGGCTTAGACTTTTGGACTTGGACTTGTGTTATATTGTGACTTATGATTTCTATTTCTTTTATTCCATATCGTGCCATACTCTTTCCCTAGTTTTATTGTGATTGAGTATTGATTAACATATTTTTCTCTATTTGGAGTTGAGATATCTTGACATGTACATTATATATATTGTGTGAGATATTTAGATAGTATTGTTGACCTTGACAATATTCTACCACTGATGCTGCAGCATAGGATGGATGTATCCACGTACTCGTACCCTCATTTCGGGTGTGGGTCATGACAGATTTTTTGCTACATAATGCTCCAGGCATCAACATGTCATTGTTGGGTTTTATACTGCTTTTGTTAGGCCTTTGAAATAGCAAACACCATATCTATCAGATCGGTCGAGCTTGATGCTTGAGAAGTGCCCTAGTTATTTCCCTTTATCATTTCTCTAGAAATGAGAGTAGTTTTTATTAGTTTCATAACATATTATGGACTTACTGTATAGGACATTAGTTTTCATAAGCTCAAAATTAGGACTTTTATAATCAACAAGATACTTATATAGTTTTGAAAACGATTAAAAAAAATCCATGGACGTAAAGCCTTGCTCTGATACCATTATGTCACGTCCCAATCCTAGATGATCATAAAGTCACCACTAGACGTGATGCTATACAAGCCTAATTTGTGCCTTACATAATACAAAAAAGACTGAATGGATGAAACAACAAAACTTTGATACAGAAAAAGGAAATAATAAATATTGAGACATGAACAAAATAACTTCTTTTATTAATAACTTGAACGGGATTACAAAATACACTAGATGGCCAACTAAAAATGCCAAACTTGGTTTATATATATTTTGAAACTAAAAATAGGAATAATATCCATACATCATATTTATTTACCAAAATAAAAGATAAAATACCTTCAAAAGAAAAATTCTAATGTTGTAAAAACTTTAATGCGTTGAACAAGGTTCCACTAGATTGGATCAACTTCTAGCGTATCTGAGTCCCTCTTGTCTCTCGATACATATGGAGACATGGGTCAGTATATTGCCATATACTGGTAATCTACGAATTAACCCAACTCACCTAAAATAACACAATAAACATGTGAAGCTTGTAAATATTATTAAATGGTCTTTCTACTTGTCTAGATTCTTTTTAATAATTCAAAATAAGAAACATAAATAATATAAAACTTTACTTATGCAGTAAATCTTACCCATTATCGACTATATATCCCTGCAATAGACAAGGATTGGAATATTTTGCATACATATATAAAATTTTATATCCGTCTCTGCATCAACTCTTAAGCTTATAATAAATCTTATCATATGCATGTGCCCTAACTACATGATGGTCCATAGAAGAATTTTCATGATTGGCAATTGTGAAGTACTAGTTCAGTCTTCACTAATAGGCATGCATGACACCCCATAATCGCGAGGACGTAAAAGCCTCAGGGTATCACATTCCCTCTAGGCCGAGCAATTACCACTGGCTTAGAAAGCGGTCGAGAGATTATACCTTGTGCACAAGTTATCTAGAAAAATGCCTGAATACAATTTTTTATTAGATAAATTACTACTATGCAGCAGGTAAACAACTAGTAAACATTTCTATCTTTTCTTTCTTTTAAACCATAGAGCCGTAGCTATGTTCTTTCTTTCTTTCTTTCTTTCTTTCATATCAATTTCTTACAACAATATAAGGTTTTCTATATACTTCTCTTTATGCAACATTTAATAAAGGAAAATATAAGCATTTATCTTAAATGAGTATAGAAACAGTTCTATAATTCTAACATATAATTCATCTCTTTTGACTTATCTTTATTGTTACGGTATGAAGATAAGGATCACCAAGTCAAGGCCACTCACAAACTGAACAAATCCGAGAGAGAAAATGAGCTTTACGCAATAATCACGTCTTGCCTATGCGTCCATCTGAAATTGCACCAATACTCGATCATCATACTTTGTTCTCTCTCTCTCTCTCTCTCTCTCTCTCTCGATTCGAAATGAATACAAAATTTGATGAAATTGAACAATAAAATTAATCATTGAAAATAACATAAAAATATATTTATCAAAACCAAGCAGCAAAAATTGAGTGTGATACCTAGGTTATCTCATAAAGACTTTATTGCATAATCGAATGATCAATGCATGAACAATAGGATGGTTATATACATTGAGAGATCATGGAGTTGTCAAAATAATTTTAATATCATAGGAAAAACTTGGAATCGAGTGTGATACCTAGGTTATCTCATAAAGACTTTATTGCACAGTCGAAAGATCATGGAGTTGTGTTTGACCATGTTTCCTCACGATTCGGTAAACAGCAAATTTATTTTGAAAAAATGTCTCCTTGGCTGCTGTTAGTATTAGTAGTCCCAGCGGCATTGGACCTTTACACCTGCCTGCTCTTTTTTTTACATCTTCTACTATATAATTTCTAATATTATAATGCAGCTTAGAAATAACTTAAAAATAAGTCATCCAAGTCGTATGAACACCATCCATTAAAAAAATAAAAATAAAAAAATTTCAAACAAACTACCGTACCTATTCATATAGTTAAAAAAATTTCTAAATTCTTTTAGCTACCTTAACATACAAAAATTATAAAATATATAAAATATTCAAATTATATTTAAACTAAGTACATGATATTATCTAACTAAAAATATATCCAAAATTCTAAAAAAATATCTATAAAAAATCATAATTAAGATATATTCAAATCGTATTAAAAATATTCTAATATAATTTAAATTTTTATTTAATTTATCAACAATATCCTATATTTTTTTGTACGCGCAATGCATGAAAATGTGACTAGTACTATATAACATGGTTTGGAAATAGCTCAAAAGTGAGCCATTTAAGCCGTTTGTAATTCTCAACCTAATTAATAAAAATAAAAGGCTAAATTACAACTTTATACCCTTAACTATTCAAAATCTTCAACTTCATACCCTCAAATTTGATCGGTAGCAACTTAATATGGCTCTCTCAACTAATATTTTCAACATGATACGCTCTATCATGTTATATTTTTTGCTAAAATAAAATAAAAATAAACTACCCTCATATCCCCCAAATCCTCCTCCCCCCATCCCCTCTCCTCCTCCCCCGCCCGCACCCCCACCCCTTCCCTCCTTCTCCCGATCGCGCCCTCACCCGTGCTAGCCGTATCCCACACACGCACTCCTCCTCCTCCCCCGCGCCATCAGGCCCTGTCGCTGCTGCTGCTCTGCTACGGCCGCATGCCGGAGAAGGAGTCGGGCTGCCGGAGAAAGAGAGAGGGGGAAGGGGGAAGGGGGAAGGGGGAGAAGGATGAGGTATTTTGGTTATTTACCATATTCGGTTGACACTGTTAGGAAGAGGTTATTAAGTTGATACCTATCAAAGTTGAGGGTATCAAGTTGAATATTTTGAATAGTTGAGGATATTAAGTTGTAATTTATCCAAAAAAAATATTATATTAAAAAATATTGAATTTTTTAATTAAAATAAATAATGTCTTGAGAAATTGAACCTAATCAACCAAGAAGAATGTAACCAACAAAGGAATCGAACCTAACCAAATAAGGAATCTGAGTATAAGAGTTCTGGGGAATTATAGCAATAGATATCTGGTCTGCGAGAGACCACTTTACTTCTTGGACTTCCCGACACACGGAGAAGAAATACTAGATCTCGATCACTGGAGAACTAGGCTGCAGTAAGGTTTTGGCAGAAGAGTACTTTTGTTTTCCTTCTGTTCTTTTTTCTTCTTCTCTCATTTCTTTGAATATCACTGATCCATATTTATAGCCATTCTACGGTGCGTGCTAAATGAACAATCCTCATTGTGATTTGTTATTAAGAAAATTTGGGTCGTACTCCACTTTATTTACCATAATTTAAGGTGCACCCCATCTGATTACCATAATATACAAAGCCTTCCACTTTTGATGGAAATTGTCCTACACACATGGTCAACCCCTTTGACCGAAGTTTTTTTAAACTAAAGTACCCTTCTCCTCCTACTCCATATATAGCCTCCCCCTCTTCCTCCTCCATACCCCCTTCCTCTGCCCTCCTCCTCCTCTTCCTCTTCTCCATAGCCTCCTCCCCATCCTCCTTTTTCTATTCTCCTCCTTCTTCGCCCTCCTTCTTCTCTTCTCCATAGCCTCATCCCCCGCCTTCCTCCTCCTCCTCCTCCTCCTCCCCCTCGTCTTACTTTCCTCCATAGCCTCATCCTCTTTCTCTCCTCCGTAGAGGGGCAGGGGGTTGCTTGCGCAGGAGCCGGGTGTAGCGCCCTGTTCTCCCGGTGCGGAGAGCGTGGCTAAGAAATACAAGACGGTATCGTTCGATCAGGATAGATTGAATTAAGAACTCGTCCTCGTTATGGATTTGTTTCTTCGGAATCGATTCCCATATTCAGTGGACCGTGCCCCAAGGATCGGCTTAGCGGCAGAGTCAGGAGGGACCTCTCCGCTGCTATCTTTTATTGCCTCGGTTTTCGATGTCGCTTGTTGCTTTCGTGCTTTGAGTTGGGTTTAGGATTTGCTTGTTTTTCTTGAACGGTTTTGATGGTTTTTATTGTTTTCATTCATTGAACTGTACTTCAATTCCGAGATTGGAAAAGAGGAAGAGGTATTGATCGAGCTGTTCATAATGCAGGTGAACGAACAGTAGGCGGCTTGCGACCGGAGTCGTGAAGCGCCTCTTTCCTTCTCCCTTCCAATAATCTAAGTGAGTGGCTACCAACCCGATTAGCTAGCCCTGCTTCCAAGCTTCACGCCCTAAAATCTACATTCTTCTTGCCCCGATCAAACGATACCAAGTAATAATAAAAGAAACCAAGATAAAAGAGAATAGACTTGGTTAATACTACTTGTCAATCAAACTCGTGAACGGTTACTTACTTGCATGCTTGTTCATCCGAAATATTCATCATATGCATCAATTTTAGTTAGAATGCATCTTCTGCTATAAATTATGCTATTTATAAATCATATCTTATATGCGCATAATTGTTCCTAGAGGCTATGCAAAATGAATCATGCATTACTCGTGTTGCCTCAACTGCATGAAGTGATAATTTAACTAAACATCGTGTGTTCGATCACGGACAACTTGTGCACATGGATATAAGTTCTGCGGATGGTCGCTGGGGCACTGGCACCGATCCGATCCGGCAGACTTCGTGTTTACAGTCAATCGTGTGCGGACGGGATAACTTGCAACGCATCGTGTTTTATGAGCTCCTCGTATTTTCTCGTTGCATGCTATCCTTGTCCTTGACTAGTCCATTATGGCATCAAGCCAGTGATCCTCGTATGTATATGCTTGCAATGCCTTATGTGTTTATCGTGTAAATATGGCTTATAATGCATCGTGTGTTTAACGTGTATATTTAAACCTGTTGGAAACTAACTTGTGTCTTCGTGGCAGGGAAGGCATGGTAAGTATTGTGCAGGTAATTCAGACGGGCAGGTAAAATCCACCGAACGGTGGCACATTTATTTCAGTAAATTATATATGCTGCTTACTTGTAAATGAACTAAGGCAAGAATAGAAACCCACAAATATGCATGTTTCATTAAAACAACGTGTTGATTGGTATAGTTCGGTTAGCTCGCCTTCACCAGTATGTTTTGACATGCTGACCCTCGTTGAAACAGGTTCTTCGCACCAAGGCGAACCGAGCGAGGAGCCGAAGTCGTCTTCCCGATCCAGTCCAGCTGTTGGCGCATCTTCACCGCGCCCCTTGAAGCATTTTGGAGTCAGAAGCTTGCAACTCTTCATACACAATGCAGCTTCGTGGCAAAGCCGTCCTCCAGCCTGGAGGTCTTTATCATTTTGAAGTTTATAAAGGGATGTAATGTACAGGACTGCTATCTCATTTTGAGTCAACACTTTTGTAAGTCGTTCGGCATATTAGCTGACTCGTTCAGGAGTTTGTAATAGATGTTCATTATTAATAAAGTAAACTTTTTCATATTTCAAATTTGTGTTTCAATTTATCTGCGTACTCTGAATATGTGCTCGTTATGCAAAATACTTTAGCTTTGTGTGGGGGAACCCCAGTCCCGTACGGCATAACGATTCGGGGGATGCCCCAATGATTCTACGGAATCGGGTCGTGACATAATGGTATCAGAGCACAGATTCAAGTTTCTTAGACTTCGTGCTGGAAAAGTTTCTTTAACGATCAAAATTCCTGTACGAACTCTTGAACTCGCTAGGCCAAAATAAGATACGTTCATGCAATAAGTCCATAATACATTATAATCCTAATATAATTTACCTTCTTTTGAAGGAATGATACCAGCGCAATCTGCAGCGCAACCACCAAATGAAATACAAGAAAGCAGTTCGGGTAATTCGGAAAGCTCTCAGAGCCAGCACGGCATATCTCAAGTCGATCCGCTTGAGCGGGTAATGCAAATGTTAGAATCGCAACGACAAAGAGATGATGCTCGCCAAGCCAAGTTCGAAAGCAATTTAGAGACCCAATTTTTAGTCCAACAGAAGCAGATGGATACCCTGCAACAGATCGTTCAGACTTTGGCTGCCAACCATTCTGCTGCAATAACAACGACTCCGGTGGAACAGCCCATGCTTGAAGTAGAGACACCGCAAATCCCAAGGCCGAGGGACGTGACTGCCTTCAACTTGGGCCACTTCAAGAAAGTCTGCAATACCCCATTCAACGGGACTGAGGACCTAGTGGTAGCTCTAGATTGGCTGGCCGAACTTGAAGATCACTTCGCTCTGTTAGAGGTCCCCGAAGAGAAGCGCGTCGCCTGCGCACAACTTCAGCTCCGCCTCAACGCGCACGATTGGTGGAACGTGCATCGACTATCTCTCCAATTTGATCACGGAGAGGAGGCGATCTCGTGGATGACTTTTCGTGCCGCGTTTGAAGAGGAGTTTATACCCCTCTAGTATAACGTCAAATGGAAAACGAGTTCGTGCAGCTGCGGCAGGGCAGTATGTCAGTTAAGCAATATTCCGCTGAATTCAACCGACTCTCCAAATTCGCTAGGGCCTATTTACCTGATGCAGCGAGTCGAGCTAGAAGGTTTGAAGGCGGTTTGCCCTGCCATCCATGCGCACATGGTCAATAATCAATATGGAACAATACGTGAAGTCATGAATCACGCCCTATCACTTGAACCACAGTATCCTCATGTTTCCACCGGCGCTGTGCATACCTACAATCACAAACGCCAAGGTAACGATAGAGAAAATACTGCTACAAAGCACCGAAACAATGGTGGTCAGCAGAGGGCAAACCCTAACCAAGTATGTCAGTATTGCAACAAACGTGGGCACGCCTTCAATCAATGTCGTAAGAGACTTGGATTATGTCTCGCTTGTGGCGATCCAGGTCATGCCATTAATTCCTGCCCGAACCTCCCGGATCACCGTCCACAACAAAATAATCCCTAACGGTAAGCAATATTCTTAAGTTTCGGGACGAAACTTCCAATTGGTTGGGTAGGATGTAGCGCCCCGTTCTCCCGGTGCGAAGAGCGCGGCTAAGAAACACAAGACGGTATCGTTCGATCGGGATAGATTGAATTAAGAACTCGTCCTCGTTATGGATTTGTTTCTTCGGAATCGATTTCCATATTCAGTGGACCGCGCCCTAAGGATCGGCTTAGCGGCAGAGTCAGGAGGGACCTCTCCGCTGCTATCTTTTATTGCCTCGGTTTTCGATGTCGCTTATTGCTTTCGTGCTTTGAGTTGGTTTTGGGATTTGCTTATTTTCCTTGAACGGTTTTGATGGTTTTCATTGTTTTCGTTTATTGAACTGCACTTCAATTCCGAGATTGGAAAAGAGGAAGAGGTATTGATCGAGCTGTTCGTAATGCAAGTGAACGAGCAGTAGGCGGCTTACGAGCGGAGTCGTGAAGCGCCTCTTTCCTTCTCTCTTCCAACAATCTAAGTGAGTGGCTACCAACCTGATTAGCTAGCCCTGCTTCCAAGCTTCACGCCCTAAAATCTGCATTCTCCTTGCCCCGATCAAACGATACCAAGTAATAATAAAAGAAACCAAGATAAAAGAGAATAGACTTGGTTAATACTGCTTGTCAATCAAACTCGTGAATGGTTACTTACTTGCATGCTTGTTCGTCTGAAATATTCATCATATGCATCAATTTTAGTTAGAATGCATCTTCTGCTATAAATTGTGCTATTTATGAATCATATCTTATATGCGCATAATTGTTCCTAGAGGCTATGCAAAATGAATCATGCATTACT
Source organism: Iris macrosiphon (assembly GCA_036927795.1). NCBI lineage: Eukaryota > Viridiplantae > Streptophyta > Magnoliopsida > Asparagales > Iridaceae > Iris > Iris macrosiphon. The sequence goes on along the minus strand of JAYESA010000102.1, from coordinate 404,216 downwards.
CGTGTTGCCTCAACTGCGTGAAGTGATAATTTAACTAAACATCGTGTGTTCGATCACGAAAAACTTGTGCACAAGGATATAAGTTCTGCGGATGGTCGCTGGGGCACTGGCACCGATCCGATCCGGGCAGACTTCGTGTTTATAGTCAATCATGTGCGGACGAGATAACTTGCAATGCATCGTATTTTATGAGCTTCTCGTATTTTCTTATTACATGCTATCCTTGTCCTTGACTAGTCCATTATGGCATCAAGCCAGTGATCCTCGTGTGTATATGCTTGCAACGCCTCATGTGTTTATCGTGTGAATATGGCTTGCAATGCATTGTGTGTTTAACGTGTATATTTAAACCTGTTGTAAACTAACTTGTGTCTTCGTGGCAGGGAAGGCATGGTAAGTATTGTGCAGGTAATTAAGATGGGCAGGTAAAATCCACCGAACGGTGGCACGTTCACTTCAGTAAATTATATATGCTGCTTACTTGTAAATGAACTAAGGCAAGAATAGAAACCCACAAATATGCATGTTTCATTAAAACAACGTGTTGATTGGTATAGTTCGGTTAGCTCGCCTTCACCAGTATGTTTCGACATGCTGACCCTCGTTGAAACAGGTTCTCTGTACCAAGGCGAACCGAGTGAGGAGCCAAAGTCGTCTTCTCGATCCAGTCCAGCAGTTGGCGCATCTTCACCGCGCCCCTTGAAGCATTTTGGAGTTAGAAGCTTGAACTCTTCATACACAATGCAGCTTCGTGGCAAAGCCGTCCTCCAGCCTGGAGGTCTTTATCATTTTGAAGTTTATAAAGGGATATAATGTACAGGACTGCTGTCTCATTTTGAGTCAACACTTTTGTAAGCCGTTCGGCATATTAGCTGACTCGTTCAGGAGTTTGTAATAGATGTTCATTATCAATAAAGAGAACTTTTCCATGTTTCAAATCTGTGTTTCAATTTATCTGCGTACTCTGAATATGTGCTCGTTATGCAAAATACTTTAGCCTTGTGCGGGCGCAACCCCAGGCCCACAAGGCATCACGATTCGGGGGACGCCCCAATGATTCTACGGAATTGGGTCGTGACACCGGGAGGGGGGGCACGCGAGGGGGCTGCTCTTGCAGGGGCATGAGGCTTCTTACAAGGGGGCGGAGGCCTCAGGGGGCGGGGGCTGCTTGTTCGGGGGTATTTTTTTTTTGAAAATTATGATCAAACAAGTTGACCGTCAGTCGGGGATAATTTTTGTCATGCCCCAGAACCATATTACTGGAGAGCGGGGCTGATGGGGCTAGTTACGCATACTTAGAGCACGCCGATACTCCTCATATACGGTAAAGCTTTAAGACATGAGGGGTCACTACTACAAACCATCAGTCAAGCCTAGGTCCAACAAATCCTAGTATCTCAATCACAAAAACAACATAAATAATAACAAGATATAGGATCAGCTAAAGTATAATAGTAAAGCATCACAAACTATAATATACAGATAATCATGATGCTAGTAAACACAGAATGAATAAACTAGCCAGAATACGAGTCATACATGATCAACCCTAGGATATGTCAATTATGCAAATTCACGTAGGATAACAGTTCAAACCAAAATATAAGCTAAACACGTACTCGGTGGCTAAATGCTAACACAAGTAGAATTTATATCAGAGTAGGAAAGTTAGAAAACACACTCAAGCGGTTTGGTGCTCCTGGTGGTCACCATCCTCAGAAAAGTACGAAAGATCCTCCGGTACTGCTATTGGATCTGGCCATGCAAAACTAGTGGGATCAGACCCCCAACTAGCAAGTACAACAAAGGAAGCCAATCTAGGAACTTAAACCAACAACACAAGCAATACAAATACTAAAAGTAAAGACTGAATATAAATTATCTTAGGATAATAAAGGAAATATTATAAACTTGCAATGAGACATATCCTGAACTGATAATCAATAGGATAACAAGTACAAAAAATAAAAGTGTGATCATTTAAAGCCTAGACTAACCATTATCCATAAATTATAGTAAATCATATAAGTACGGCTTGATACTTTAATTAACTAGGGTTATCACAATTCTAATTACTAACAATTATAATATAACACAATGCTAGAGTTTCTTCTGATCACATGCCCCTGCACACTACTAAAATACAGAGATTTAGCTAAGGAATGTTGGCAATGACTGATATTTGACTCCAAATAGCGACGTCTCAGCGGCATTATAATGACCAAATATAATAGATCAAAAATTTAATATAATTTTGTCGCCAGGTAGTCGCTATGTCACCATCGAATTATGCCATATTATGTGGGAACTACGTGGTAAACCTTTGCGACAAATTGGCTATGACTACTCGATTGTGGCGACGTACTAGGATGTCGCTGATCTATCGCCTATGCCTCTGCCCTAAGTTAAAAGAAAATATGGTCGATCAAAATTTACCATTTCGATCGACCCCCCTCTCTCATCTCTTACTCGACTTTCCCTCTCTCCGGCGTTCCCGTTGTCCCCTCTCGCCGGCGACCCCCTTGCCATAGTCCCTTCTTCTCCGGCAATCCGCTTCCCATGGTCCCCTCTCTCAGCTCTGACATGGTCGTGCCCACTCCCCTCCGTGCTTGTTTCCCTCTTGAATCCTCCGTACCCCCTCCTCCTCCGTTGTTTCCCCTCCTCCTCCAACGTATCCCCTCCCACTGTAAGTTCTAGATTATTTGATCTCTCAATATATGTTGTTGTTGATATTTAGGGTGTACCATTTGGGTATAGTTTATGTGATAATTTCTTGTTACTACTCGACATTTGGGGATAATTTCTGTGATAATTTCTTGTTATTGCTCGAACTACATGATCAAAAACTTTGTCATCGTATTTGTTGTAGAACTTATTAAGGTAGCAGTACAGATTTAATATAAGGACAGTTGTGCAGACTTTACAACAACTATGATTATATATGTGGCTGCACAGTGAGTGTATGATATATTAGTGTGATTATATGAGGTTGAGTGGCTAGGTATCAATGTATCCATGATACATGGATGTGAGAAAGAGAAGAGGTCTGTGGCACAGTGTATTTTGGGTGTATGAGTGTAAGGATAAGTAGTATTAGTGAGTACTAAGCTTTTGGGGGTAGATCTTAGGTCTATAGGCGTTTGCAACTTTGGATAAACAACCACCATAAAAAATTTGGATTGTCATTGCATGTCCTAGCTCTAACTAAAGCATATCATATAAACTAATTAGAAAATTTGGACTACTTCTTTAGGAAGCAAGGACTTGGGCCAATAACGGTGAGGCATAGTCCATGCAGCCATTTGACTGGTGAGGTAGAGACCATGCAACCATAGTTAACATTGATTATCCTTTGGCCCCCATCCCTCGGCAATGATGATACCACAACCCATAACTATATTTTATATTGTGAGCTGATGTCTTAGCATTACATTATGTGGGTTCATCTTAATTTTGTTATATCCTTCAGATACTACATTTGATAAGAACATATACTACACTGATGTACATAACTTAGATGATTCACACTAATGTATGCTAGTGAATTATGGGTAGTGTTCTGAGCCATCGATAACCGAATTCAAGTCGATACTATGCGAAAAGACATCAGATTGAACAAATATCGATGTTGTAACTTATACCTATTTCTCTACTTTTCGCTATGGTGGAATACACAAAGTACCAATTATAATACTTTTAGAATGCACAACTAATGTCGTATGTACATCTAATTGCTTATGTGTATTTTATCTTACGATGCAAAAATTTCCATACCCTCCAATCAATGGATCGTTACTAGGTTGATCATACATGAATGTACATGCAGCAACACGAGAGCAGGATTAATCTGAGTGACGATTTTATGGCAGGCATTGAAGTATTTCTTAAGTATGTCATAAGAAAACCTGACTACAGGATGGTCCAAAAATTAAGTGTTCATGTGCTCATTGTCGTAATAGACATTACGAAGAAGTGGTGATTATGAGTAAGCATCTGACCTTAAGGATTTTGTAAGTGATTAAGACCTGTGGGTATCATAAGGTGAACTTTATGCGCGAAAAGACAGTCTGCTTTGTTGTGGATGTTGCTACGGATGTTTCCATCGAAGATGATGTCGACTATGTTGAATATGGAGACTACAACTTGGCTCGGGATATGGTGTATGATGCGGCAGGGCCATCGAAGATGATATAGACTATGTTGCTATGGATGTTGCCATCGAAGATGATATAAACTATGTTAAATATGTCTTGACAATTTGCAAATTAGAGAAAGTATTTCCTCCTAGCTTTTTTGACAGTATGAAGCATCTGTCGATTCATTTACCGTACAAAGCACGTATTGGTGGATCTATTCAATATCGATAGATGTATCCATTTGAAAGATAAATTATCAATATAAGATGCATTTTGATTAAAAAATTAAGTAGATTTTTTTACTCTAAATTAATTTAAAGTAATGTGTCTTTCTAGGTACCTACACCATCTTAAGAAGAAAGTTGAAAATAAGCCTCATATAGAGGCTTCGATATCTGAAGCATATATTATCGAGGAGGTCTCAAACTTCTGCTTAATTTATTTTGATATTCATGTCGAGATAAATCGAAATAAAGCTCCAAGGAATGACGAAGACATAGGAGATGCACGCTACAATGGAGGCTTGTCAATATTCAATGTGAGGGGCAAGCCTATTGGGGCTAGTAAGAAATGGTGGTTGGGTGACGATGAGTTGGATACAGCTCATCGATATGTATTGTTAAATTATGACATACAAAAAGTAAGAGATTTGGAGATGTAAGTGACTAGACTTTGACAGTTATCTCTAATATTGTCGATAAAATATACTAACTCATTTTAATTCTATCTCTCAGTATATTTAGAGTTAAAGTTAAAATATGGACACCCAAAATTAATGAGGAGGAACTTCAAAGAGAGGTCGATTGTAACTTTACGTCCTGGTTTAGCAAATATGTAAGCTGTAGTGTCCCGCTCTTAGCGGTGCACTATATAAGGCTTGTGGCTCAATTGACTCAGTCAAAATTGAGTATGGGAAAACTTTACAGCACAATCAATCATGGATAATTCAATAAACCTTTCCAATTGAGGGACCAACTTTTGTTGGAATGAGTCCAATAGCTTTTGTTAGATTTTTGGTTGGCTTTCTTGGATTTTTGTTGCTTGATTTTGATGAATGCGTTTTCATGATTGGTTTTTGATGATTGATTGTTTAGCCCATTTTTATCGATTGCATAAATTAATTCTAAAGAGCTTTGAGAGAAATGAAGATGATAGTCTAACCAAATATTGGTGCCAATACAGATAGATGCGTGACCTAAGCCTGAGCGAACAAGCATCTTTTCTGTCTCGACATTCTCTATTTGGTGAGCGATTCTGTCCCTTCTTCTCTACTCCTTCTTGCTAATAATTAATAATGTTCTCTTATAACCTTGCTAAGTCCAATGATCGATAAAGCCACTAATGCCACAAGTTTTATACTACTATTATAAATCAATAGAATTGCATTGATAAGAAAAAAGTTTAATTATGCAACACAAAAAATAATATAATCATTGTGTCATGGTTTGGTGCCATGACTTGGCTGTAAATTGGAGTCTACGGACTACCAATCGAATTAAATGAATAAGTATACTAAAATGAGAATGGAGAAATATGCATTATTGTGCTGAATGTTTTAATATCTTACACTGCTATTTATGCTTATCATATAGTCGTAGATTCATTGTATGGTCATGGACAACTTGTGCATAAGGTAGTAAATTTTCTCGAACGGAACCTGGGGCACTGGGGACCGTTCGGTCCAGGGGAAATAGTAGCATTTTGGTAGTGCCAGGTATAAATGAGACATTCATTGAGGCTTACTATCTGATTTGAATAGCATATCGCACGTCCATCAAAGTCCTATATGGCATGTCCATCGTGGTGCTACACCACAAACGACCTAGTAAGAATGAGTTGCATACTAATGATGTTTTATATAGGGGTGGTGAGAATAATCCTGTACATTATATGAGAACGACCATTGGCTGGGGTAAAAATTCTATATGTGCAAAGCTTATATATATTTTACTACATGAACTGTTGTTTATAAACTGTTGCCTATTGTAATATTGCATTTATAATGTTGCCTATTTAACTGCTGCCTTAATTAAGAAGTGTTGGTTTAGGTGAGTGGGCCAGTTCAGCTCACCAGTATAAGTTAATTTGTGACCCATGTCTCTGTGGGCAAACCAGGTGACCGAGATACCAGGGGCACTCAAAGAAATTAAAGCTTTTGTTGTAGTCTTTTCAAACTTCTTCCTATTTCCAAAGTATTTTAAAGATTTCTAGTAGCTGCTTTCAAGTTTTCAAGAAGTAATAAAGGGGCATGTATGGGATAAGAACATTATTTTATGTCATCCTATCAGTCTTTCTTTTATGCAAAGCTATGTAAGCCGTTCAGGTATTTTCATTTTGGTGCTGAGAAAATTATACTTCGTTGCAAGGAATCAATAAAGGAATTATTTTTTTCCTATACAAATATGTGTTTTATAATCAGCTGCCATGTTATGGAACTGTTTACAAAAGATATATGACACATTGGCACGTTCTTGTCTTGTACATGTGCAACCCCAGACTTTTATGACATCACGTCCAATGTGGACTAATGGTTCTGCGAAATTGAATGCGAGGAAGAATCGTGTCTGTGGAACTGGGGAATGATAAGTTGGTATCAAAGCTCGGTTTAAAGTTTCTCGGATTTTAAAAATTGGTTTTCAAGTGGAAGTTTCAAATAATAACAATTTTCTTAGCTGATTTGCTTTTCGATAGTGCTGCATAAAATAATATTCCATACAATAAGCCCATAAATATTTTATGAGTGCTAATAGAAGTTATTTCTTTTTCAGATGACCAAGGGTGACAGCGCCAAGGCGACATCGTCGTCTGACCCAATAAAAAAGTAATAAAAATGTTAGATGCACAAAGGAAGTAGAGCGATGCACATCATAAGATGATTAAGGCACAGCATTGTGAGCTTCAAGCGCAGCTTACCAACCAGTTTTAAGCATAATTAAATGCATAACAGCAGCAAGTTGATAACTTATCTCAACCGGTGGCTACATTAATTGAGAATAACAATAAGATCGTAGTGGCTGTCGCAAAAGAGATATTGGTAGTAGAAGCAGAGGAGAAGGAACAACCTCCAAGAAGGTGACCGATATTCAAAATTTTGAATTTAAAAGCTGTAATCTGCCTGAGTTCAATGACAAGGCAGAACCAGAGGAAGTAATGGGCTTCCTAAAGAATTTTGAGGTCATCTTCCATATGTTGGATGTGCAAGGCAACAAAAGAGTAGATTGTGCGACTGTGCAGCTACGTCTCAAAGCCGAAGACTTATAGGAGTCCAAGAGAAAAGCATTATGTGGTGCCAAACAAGAAGCCAAATTCTCTTGGGAGACATTTAAGCAGGCATTCATCGCACAGTTTATTCCATCAACTGTCCATCGTAGAAAAAAGAGTTTGTAGCGCTCGAGGAGGGCAATATGCCCTTCAGCGACTATGAAGCAGAGTTCTTAAAGTGATCCAAGTTCGGCGGCTATATGATACCGAACGATGAGGCAAAATGACTGAGATTCATTAAAGTTTGAATGAGGGCTTACAGCATAATGTTCTTAACCAGAAAGTATGCGACGTACTGGGAAGCCTATGAAGCGGCTCTCGAGAAAAAACTTTTTTATCCTCGAGGGGCGACACAGAACAAACGTGGGAACAGCTATAAATAACCCATGGCAGCAAATGGGTCTGATGCTTCCAAGCGTCAAAACACAAATGACAACAAGGGACCCTATCAACGAACGTACTGTAATAGGTGCAAGCAGATTGGACACCGTCACGATGAGTATCGGGCTGGATGTTTTAAGTATGATAGTTTGGATCACAAGGTTGCATGGTACAATAGTGGGGGAAGAAATCAGAATCATGATCAATATAGCACTCAGAATCATGATCAACAGTATAATCAGAATCATGGACAAGTGCCACGAGCTCCACAGGAAGCAGTTGTTATGCTCAGAACCCACGACTAGGAGGACAAGGTAGAGTGTTTGCACTGACTCAAGAAGAAGTACTTTCCTCAAATACTGTTATAACAGGTATATTGCTTTACAGAGAAATACCTTCTCGTGTAATATTTGACTCTGGAGCTACACATAGCTTTATATCATCTGTATTTGCTAATGAACATAAATTTTGTAAGACACCATTAGATATGAATCTTAGTGTCAACACTCCGTCTGGAATAAATTTGACTGAAAGTTTAATTTATAGGGATGGTTATCTTTGTATTGGAGGAAAGTACGTGTCCTTGGATTCGATAGTCCTGGACATAATCGATTACGACATCATCTTAGGCATGAATTTACTCGTAGCGTGCAATACGATAATTGACTGTGTGGAGAAGAGAGTTATGTTTCGCATTCCTGGCGAGAGAGAGTTCTCTTATTCGTGTAGTCCGACGGCTAAAACAGTGATAGTAGTATCGGCAATGACGGTAAAACGTATGCTATGTACGGGTATGAAGGGTACCTTGCTTCTGTACGGGATACTCGGATGAAGGGCGCAGACTCGGGGTAGACCAAAGTCGTAGCAGAATTTCCTGACGTGTTTCTAGAAGAGATACCTGGAATACCTCTAGACCGAGAAATTGAGTTCAGTATTGACATATTTTCAGATACTCGACCGATATCAAAAGCTTCATATCGGATATCTCCTGCCGAATTGAAGGAACTAAAGTCACAACTACAAGAATTACTAGATCATAGCTACATTCGTCCCAGTATTTCAAACTAGGGAGCTCCAGTGTTGTTTGTGAAGAAGAAAAATGGCACAATACGTCTTTGCATTGATTATCGGGAATTAAATAAAGCGACAGTCTGTAACAAGTATCTGTTGCCAAGAATTGATGATTTGTTTGATAAACTTCAGGGCGCAATAATATTTTTAAAGATTGATCTTCGTTCAGGGTATCACTAGTTAAAATAAAATCAGAGGATATCCTAAAGTCAGATTTTCATACAAGATATGGACACTACGAGTTTTTGGTTATACCTTTTGGTTTAACCAATGCTCTAGCAGTTTTTATGGACATGATGAATCGAGTATTTTGACCCTTCTTAGACAAGTTTGTCGTCGTATTCATTGATGATATCTTAATCTACTTGAGAGACAGAGAAACTCACGTTGAAAATTTAAGGACCGTACTGTAGACACTTCGTGAACATCAATTATATGCGAAGTTAAGCAAGTATAAGTTCTGCATGAGCTGTGTGGCTTTTCTTGTGCATGTTTTTTTTGCAAATGGTATATCAATTGACCCAAAGAAGATAGAGGCAATGATGGACTAGAAATAACCTACATCTGCTAGTGAGATCAGAAGTTTTCTCAGCTTGGCTGGCTACTATCGGAGATTCGTAAAGAACTTCACGAAGATTACGTCACCTCTGACTTGCCTCACCTAAAAGAGAGTAGCATTCAAATAGACAGACGACTGCGAGAGCAATTTTTAGGAACTGAAGCAGCGGCTCATCTCGGCTCCAATTCTTACTCTTTCAGATGGACCTGAGGGATTTTCGATCTACAAAGATGCATCTCCGCTCGGATTGGGATGTGCTCTTACGCAGTATGGAAAAGTAATTGCCTATGTCTCAAGACAGCTGTAACAACATAAAAAGAATTATCCGACGCATGATTTGGAACTTGTGGCAATTGTGTTCGTATTAAAATTACGGTGACACTATCTCTATAGAGTATCATGCGAGATCTTTACAGATCATAAAAGCCTTAAGTATATATTCATGCAAAAGGAATTAAACTTGAGGCAAAGATGATGGCTGAAACTGATAAAGGATTATGACTTGATGTAAGACACTCAAGGAAAGGACAATTTAAGAGATCAAGTATCAATATCAAAGGAGAATAGTTGAATCAAAAGAATTTTCCTAGATGTGATTGAGTATTCTCAGACTATAGCTTACATCCTATATCCTATCACAGGCTTGCAGTAGTACAACTAAATCGTTGCACTACCACGATATCGTATAACTTGTGAAGCTTGACCTGCATTACCACCACTAAAAATGTGTCACGACCTGCACCCGGTATAAGGGTAAAAGTCGGGAACAACGCCCAATCTATACCGCAGAATCGGTGGTAGAACGCTGTCCGAATAATCTATCTAGCAAAATTATGAACCACCAATAACAGCAATATACTCAATCACAGATCTAAGATGGAATGAGCACAAATCAGAATAAGAATCAAAATAGTCACATACAACTCATGAGACTGAAATAATACATCAATGAGTCTGAAATAATAGTAGCAAATAAGTTGGAGACAAATCCAGTACAAGAAATACTAAGAAGATACTAATCATGGGTCATCTGTCTCAGTCGAGATAAGTCCCTCCAGAGCCAGGTTCTTTGACTCTAAGCCCACAACATCTTGAGGTCCATAATGTATTGGGTACCAGTCCTCAATGTCATTTGGGAAAAATATATCCAGTCAGAAAATGAGCAGAGTATATCTCTAACAGCAGTTCTAATCAATGATAAAAACTATATAATACTAAATATATGTGAATATACAAGATGCGATAATAGATACAAAGAGATATATATAATAAAGAAATACTAGAATAATACAATAATGAGCAATATGTCAATAAACAAGAATACTAATGACTAAGTGTGTGAGTACTAGTTTTAACATATGATCGGCTTGGAAATATGATACAAGATACAAGATTTGTGGCCTGGCTAATCATATGTACGTTATATGATTAACACTATACAAGATGGGTATGATCACATATCTACACTATATACTCTCCACCCCGACTGGTCTAATAGATCTAACCATGGTACGCTATGGCACAGGATTCTCTAGGAAAGTAGCAAGTCTCCCCGAGAATCAGTGTCTATACATGCACAAGATAATCAATAAAATAAGGTTTGTGCAAGATATACCATATAACCAGGAATGATATCTCATGACGAGATCCAGATATACCAATCCGTATAACCTTCGTATCAAGATAACAAGGATATCTACCCTAGATACAATAAACATAGAGGATATCATAAATGAGAAACTATCAGAGAATGTACTCGCCTAAAGTCTAAAGAATAGTCTCACTGATATCTGATCTGGTGTCTCGAAGACCTAGGTATGGAATACAATATCAATACAAGGTTCCGGAAAGAAAATAAGTTAAACTAGTCAATTTTTAGGTCAACAAGTCAATTCTAAGTCAAAAGTCAAACTATAGTCAACTATGGTAAACTCTGGTCAACTACCTATTTCTAGGTTGCACAAGTCTAACACAAAAATATTGGTTCAAATACTAAAGTCTAGGTCACAAAACCATTTTAAAATACTAGGATACCGTATCTCCGGATACGTAAGTCCATAGGTAAAATATCACATACAAAAGCCAAAATAATATTATTAAATAAAATCTTAAAGACAAACATCAATAGGTACCTTGGTTTTGAACCAACTTGGTATCACAACATAAACCCCATAATCTTGATACCCAAACCCAATATTTTGGTATTCCCAATTACCTTGTTACTTACCTTGGTATCACAAGGTAATACCCCAAACTGGTTTATACTAACTACCCGTAATATACAAACACACTATATTATTTATTATAC
>JAYESA010000102.1:385000-390000 GCA_036927795.1 Iris macrosiphon | reverse complement strand
ACAAGTCTAAAATAAATAAATAACATCTAACAATAATTAAATAATACAATAAATAATTATTTATAATGCACAATATTTAATTAAATATAAAATTAATAAAATACCCCTTTCCTAGAAAATATGGTAGTGACAAGTCTACCCTCCTTAAAATAATTTTGTTCTCGAAATTCAAGGACGAAAACTACCCCCAGAAAATAACAGAACATAGCAAAAGAACATAACTAAAGAACATAACTAGCTATGAAAGAACATAAGATAATTAGGAAAGAACATACCTCAAAGCACAAATAAATATGGATAACGCTCTCGCATTTTATCCTCTCTCTTCCAGGTAGACATCCTCGGAGTGTGATGCCCCCATACGAAGAATACCAAAGGAATAGTCTGTTTCCTCAGTACCTTCTTTCTCCGATCCAGAATCTCAACTGGCTGCCCTGGATAGCTAAGAGTAGGGCCCAACTCTATCTCCGAGTGATCCAATACGTGACTAAAATCTACTACGTATCATCTCAACCGTGACACATGAAATACGTTATGTACTTCCTCCAATGCAGGTGGCAAGTTTAGTCTATAAGCAACTGCACCGACCCTCTCTAGAATAGTGAAAGTTTCGATAAATCACGGACTAAGCTTTTCGCCTCCACCAAAGCGAATCATGCCTCGTGTCGAAGAAATTTTCAGAAACACCAAACCACCCACCTAGAACAAAATATAACCTTAAGAACTTAATCTATAACAAACAACCAATAACAAGCATAAAACAAAAATCTAAACTTTACCTCGAACTCCAAAGGTCTCCGGTGGCTATCAGCCCAATATCGCTGTCTGTCCTGCGCCACGCGAAGTCTGTCTATGATTAACTGAACCTTTTCTGTTGTATCTACAACCATCTCTAGCCCAAGAAAAACTCTTTCTCCAACATCGTCCCATGACAAGGGAGTACGACACCTCCGACCGTACATCTTTATACTAGCCTGGTAACTGTTGTTATAAGCAAACTCTACCAAATGGAGATGGTCCTTCCAAGAGACCTTAAAATCTAGTACACAAGTGCATAATATATCCTCGAGAGTCTGAATAGTCCTCTCCGACTGTCCATCTGTCTGGAGATGATATGCAGTACTGAACTTGAGCTGAGTGCCCAAACTCTCCTGCAAACTCCTCCAGAAATAAGAAATAAAACGACTATCTTGACCTGAGATTATGCTGATGGGAACTCCATGTATCCTGACAATCTGCCTCATATACATCTCTGCCAGCTTCTCCGTAGACAAACCCATATTGAAAGGTAAAAAGTTGGCCAACTTGGTCAACCTGTCAACGATGGTCCAAATCGCGTCTTTTCCTCCTAGAGATTGTGAAAGTCCGGACACAAAATCTATAGTAATATGCTCCTACTTCTACTCTAGAATGGATAATGGCTAAAGTAAACCTCCTGGCCTCTGTCTCTCGGCTTTTATCTGCTGGCATACTAAGCATCTGGATATAAACTGTGCCACTTCCCTCTTCATGCCATACCACCACACACTCTCTCGTATATCCCGATACATCTTGTTGGCACCTAGATGCATGGAATACTGAGAGCGATACGCTTCCTGCAATACCTTCTCACGTAGCTCCCCACTAGGCATACACAATCTAACTCCATGCCTCAAAGATCCATCCTTAGCAATGGTGAAATCATCCTAAAATCCTGCTCTCACCTGAGCTCTGATACTCCTCAGAGATACATCCTCATACTGTGCTGTCTTGATCCTATCTATCAAATCTAAATGTATCTGCAATCCCCATATCTGTATAGCACAACCAGAAACTATCACCTCAATGCCCAAGATCTCCAAGTCTTCCAACAAATATCGATCCTGCGTCAATAACATAGCTACCGGATACCTACTCAAAGCATCGGCAACTACATTAGCTTTCCCAAGATGATATTGCAAAGATATATCAAAATTCTTTATCAGTTCGAACCACCGACGATACCTCATGTTCAACTCCATCTGCGTGAAAACGTACTTCAAGCTTTTGTGGTCTGTGAAGATCTCCACACGCTCTCCGTACAAATAATGTTTCCACAACTTCAGGGTGAAGATAAATGCTGCAAACTCCAAATCAGGGATAGGATAGTTCTTTTCATGAGGTCATAATTGCCTGGATACATAGGCAATCAGTTTTCTATTCTGCTGAAGAACACAATCCAAACCTTTTCTTGATACATCACTATAAATAGTGAAACCTCCAAACCCTGATGGCAATGTCAAAATAGGAGCAGACGTCAACCTCCTCTTAAATTCCTCAAAAGCAACCTGGAAATACTCCGTCCAAATAAACTATACATCCTTCCTGGTGAGTCTGGTCATCGGCTCGACAATCCTCAAAAAATCTTGAACAAACTTCCTGTAGTAGCCTGCCAATCCTAAGAAACTCCTAATCTCTACTACCGAACTCGGGGTCTTCCAAGATTCTACTGCTGCGATCTTTTTCGGATCCACTGTGATACCATCACCAGTCATAACATGCCCCAAGAACTCCACCTTGTCCAGAAAAACTCACACTTGGATAACTTTCCATACAGCTTCTCCTTCCTCAATACATCCAACACAATCCTCAAATGCTCCTCATGCTCCATCGGTGTCTTCGAGTATATGAGTATGTCGTTGATGAACACCACCATGAACTTGTCATGGTATTGATGGAATACCTTGTTCATCAAGTTCATAAATACTGTCGGTGCATTAGTCAAACCAAACGGCATCACCATAAACTTGTACTGACCATACCGAGTTCTAAAAGTAGTCTTCAGTATGTCCACCGGCTTCACCTTTACCTGATGGTAGCCTGATCTTAAGTCTATCTTAGAAAATACCTTGGCACCACTCAACTGATCGAACATATCATCAATCCATGGCAAAGGTACTTATTCTTGATAGTGAGATTATTCAAAGCCCTGTAATCAATGTACATATGCACCGATCTATCCTTCTTTGGTACAAATAATATCGGAGCTCCCCACGATAAAGAACTCAATCTGATAAACTCCTTATCTTGTAATTTGTCCACCTGCTTCTTCAGCTCGACCAGCTCACTGTTGTTTACTCTATAGACATCTTACAAAATTATTTCTGTACCTGGCACCAAGTCTATAGAGAATTCAATATCTCGATCTGGCAATAATCCTGAAAATTCCTCAGTAAACACATCCAAGAATTCTTCTATCAATGGATGCGGTAACTCATTGTCTTCCACCATAGCTCCATAAATAATGCCTTCTTCTTGCTCTACAGCTCCTCTAGCAAACTCGAACTCTGGCTCTCCTGACGGACCAAACAAAACTCTACCTCCTCTACAATCTATGCTAGCACGGTGCCTACTTAACCAATCTATCCCAAGTATAATGACCAATCCATCCCGAGTACAATGTCATAGCTTGAAAGTGGCATTACAAGTAGACACGCACTCAACTCTCGGCCTCCTAGAGTTACTCTTCGATCCTTACAAATATCATTAACCAGGATAATGTCTCTCCCGGTCATGATCTTGTAAGTCCTAAGAAAAGACTCACCTACCAAAACATGCTTCAGAGCAAAAGAAATAAATACAAAACTATGAGAAGCACCACTATCAAACAAAGCTAAAGCTAGAATGGAATCAAGAAGAATAGAACCTGCGATGACATCTCCGGTGGGTTCGTCCTCCTCAATGGTCACAGCAAACGCTCGTCCCTGACGTGCACCTCCCTACTACTGATGCTGGACATAACGATGCTGCTGTATCGAAAGCGGTCCCCTCGGCTGTACTGCAGGTAGTCTCGCCTGTGTCCTCGGAGCTGAAGCTGCTCCCTGAACTGTACGACAAGGACACTCCCTCAACTGATGCACTTCAGTACCATAATGCAAACAAACTCCTAGCCTCCTCATACAAACTTACCAGATATGGCCGGGCTTCTTGCAGAAGTGGCAAGAAGCTTGCTGTAACTGTCTTTGCTGCTGTGGTGCCTGGTAAAAAGGTGCCTTAGCTGGAATCTGGTTCTGCTGTGGCTGTTGGAAAGGTCTGGACTGGAAATGAGGATGTTTTGCAGATACTTCACTGCTGTTTGCCCCCAAAAAAGAATCTCGGTCTCTCTGGGGCTTCAAACCCAACTCCCGCTCAACCTTGCGTGCCTTCGCAAGTATCTCCGAGTATGTCTCATAAAAAGACAGAATAAGGATCTTTACTTCCTATTTTAGACCCTCACAGAAATGAATAGCCCGAACCTCTAGCTCTCTTACCAAATACTCTATAAATTGGCTCAACCTGCCAAACTTTGTAGCATACTCCTCCACAGACATGCTCCCCTGAATGAGACTCTTGAACTGTCTCCCCAAGTCTAGCCTGTCTGCCCGAGCTAAAAACTTCTTCTTGAAAAGGTCCTTGAATACCTCCCAAGACTGTCCTGTGTCAACCAGAATTGGCTCATTCCTGAATCAAGTACGAGCGACGTCGAACTGTTGAAGTCCTACCGCCTCAACCTTCAGATCCTCAAAAAGATGGGACACCCTCATAAGACGCTCAATGTCCTCGAGCCAATCATCAGTATAGACGATGTCCTCCGTCCCCTTGAAGACCCTACACTCCAGCTTCTTGAAGTCCTGAATTTTGCCTGGCTGAAGATGAGCAACCTGAGGAACAACTTGATACTAGACCGAAACTCCTCTTTTGACTACAGCACAAGCAAGCTAATGAGCACTCTCGATGCCCTGTCGTAGAATGGCGGTCTGCCTCTGATGTTCCTCTGTGCCTCGAGCATCTCATAAAATAGTATAAATATCTGTGTCGCCTCTGCTGGCACAGTAGGTGGAGGTGAAAGCCCCTCAGATATAGCTGGCACAGTCCTCTGAGTAGGTGTGGACCTCCGAAAGCAGCTGACACTCCAATCACCGAAGAAGTGACTGGTGCAGGCCTTCGGGTTATCGCAGACCTCTCAGAAACTGCTCTCCCCTCCTGTGATCGATTCTTAGGCG